>CM064507.1:28179688-28267287 GCA_032716605.1 Paralithodes platypus | reverse complement strand
CTGCCTAGGCAAAACTCTTTCGTCTCTGTCCTATCCTCTAACTGTCTTCCCCTTCATGCTGGAAGTTTGCTCACCATTCAACCTTGTCCACAAAGAAGGGCCGTTGACCGCTCTACCTACAACCCTCCAACTATCAGTCCATGCTCTTATCTCTTGTACTTTCTAAAGTTTTTGAAAACTATTCTTGCCTTCCAAATTTCTTAGAGCATTTCTCTTCTCATAATCTGACCTCTCAGATCACCAGTATGGCCCTTCCTTAAGGGTTCGCTTTTCTACTGGATGCATCTTCTTTCATAATCTTACTAACCTCTTGGTCATCACTCCCTTTCTGGGACTTCGGTGCAGGACTTTTTCTATTATGCACTAGACATATCGAAAGCCCTGTCGATAGAGGTCCTTGGCACATAAAATCGTAATTTCTAAAAAACTACCCTCCTTCGGTTTCGAATCCCTCCATCTGATGCCTTTGTCTCTACATCTCGAATTTCCTTTCCGGCCGTTCCATAGCTGCGGTTGTGGACGCGCCATTGTTCACTTCACTTCCATCACCCTATAAACTCCGGTGTTCCTCAGGGCCTCTGTCCCTATCTCCTATTCATCTTTCCCTAATTTTTATTAAATGATACTCCTTAACTGTACCTTAATTTACCCATCCATTCATACGCAGACGACCTCAACCTTACACTACTCCAATTAGTTTTTCAGAACGCCCACAGCCCAGCAATCCCCTTCAACGACAAAGCGTAATTGTAAGGCCATAGAACTCTATAATATTCTCCTTTTTTTTTTTTTGAGTCTAAATACTATTGTCCAATTGCACGCAGAGAAAACCTTGTTAAACTTTAATGCCTTCCAAAACCTCAATTTCTCCATCTAATCCTACCCGTCAGGATCTCCCAGCGACGCCTATCCCTTATTCTTCAACAAGTACAAAAATCAACCCTTCATCTATACTCTCCAATATATTTCTTGGTGTCTCTTTTTCTTGCTGCCTCTCATTTGGAGAGCGAACATATTACCAGGTCTGCCTAAGGCAGACCTCCCAGAAGCTGGGTGTGCTCAACCGCCTTAGGGGGTTCTTTTCCCCTGCACAGCTTCTTGCTCTGTACAGGGGCATAGGCGCCCTTGTATGGAGTATTGTTCACATGTGTGGGGAGGTTCCTCTCACACCGCTCTCCTAGACAAAGTTGAAAGGAAGGCCTTTCGTATCATTAACTCCCGTCCACTCACCAACTCTCTGCAATCTCTCTCTCTCCGCCGCAATGTTGCATCTCTCTCGCTATTCTATCGCTACTATAATAATCAGTGTTCCTCAGAGCTATACCAGGGCATACCACCTCCTTTACGTAGGGCACGTGGTACCCGTCTTGCAACTCAATCCCACCCCTACTCTGTGCAACTCTCCAACCCAAGAGTGAAACGTTACTCTCAAACCTTTCTTCTACTCAACATCTGAGCTCTGGAACTCTCTCCCAGAATCAGTCTTTCCCTCTTCCTATGACTTAAAATTACTTCAAACTCCGTGTGTCCATGCATTTTGGCTCGAAACGTCCCTGATTTTGGCCCTGTCACTCTTTCAACTATGGGGGAGTCACTCGCTATAGGCAGTTATGCCTTTTGCCTCCCTCAATCACATAGAAAAAAAAAAAAAAAAAAAAATATATTATACCGTGACGGCGGCGCGGCTCAGGGACCGGAAACACGTGGTTCCCACCAAAACTACTTGACAACATCTCTGACGTGTCACACACACCCACCCAAGCTGCCCGGTGCTGCTTAAGTCACAGCCTAAATTCCTCCAATGACAGGTTTTATTTTCTATTGTTGCATTATATAAATTTCATCTGTGACGTTTTTTCCCCCTCTGTCATATGTAGAAATTCAATTATTTACTAATTTATTAATTTCTCCTGTATTACTATAACTATCATACCAATATTATTTAAATATATCCTGTCTAATGATTTAATTTCAGGTAAATCGTACTCATATTATAATTCTCACTACTTATGACTTCTAATTACAGCTAGAGGAACAATGTACATACTTATACATTATATTTACTTTCAGGCACCCATATACAGTAAGGCATGTGAATATTCCTAACGTTTCCCCGTGTCCATTTTTCAGGAAAATGTAGAATTAACAAGTCACGAAAGTCTCCCTTGACCCTGTTTCACCAACATGGCAAACAAACGTACTTGTGGATATTGTAGTGGCCGTTTCGGTACGACTATGTTTGCAAATACAGACTCTGTTCATTGCAGATTCTTCGACCAGCCCACTGAGCTCGAGGGCAAACTCTGCAAAGCAACCCAACTAATTGATGCACTAACTCAGAGAGTCAACACTCTCGAAGAGTTTGTGACAGCTAATGTTGCAAACGAAACCCCTCCCCCAGTTGAGAGCGTCACGAACAGCAATGATTCATCTCTCCAAAATACAAATGGAGCACCTGTCCCAACTAACTCTGCCGTGCCCAAACAGCCCCAACAGGATACGGACTTCCAGCCAGTCCGAAATGGTGCGTGGCAAACCACGAATAAATCCTTCATTGCAATCACAACGATAAATAGGTACTAGATGGGGAGGTGTGGCAGAGTGGTCTTGCCACTGGACTGGTAATCTAATGGACCCGGGTTCGAATCCCAATATGTCAATGGGAAGACATTATTGGGATGGAATTTTTGCTGTACCTAGTTTCAGTGCATTACCACAGCAACACCGAAATGCCCTAAAAAAATACCCTCATTGTTCCCTGATTAAATAGCACTGTATGAATATTCCCATATTCAAAAAATGCTACAGGGGGGGCAATGCCTAGTGAGTTAATTGCTCAATAGGTGCGTTCTGAAAGTGAGGGTCCGAGTGTGGGGAACGAAGACTGGGAAGCGCAGAGGCGGAGCAGCTTCAGAGATGGCATTGCTTCGAATGTCTCACTCCCTAGACTGGAACAAGACCTCACGGGCCTCACCGTGGTTCAGCGGTTGAGTGTAAAGGTTCTCAGCCTATGTCTGAGAGGGAGTAGTTGGAATATAGAAGAAACAAAAATCCTTGCTGGTGACATGCCGACGACAATGAGGACATAAGGCTGGTTGATGACTCATTAATATGTGGCCAACTTTCAGAGTTCCGCGGTGGGGCTTCAAATAATAGAAAACATTTCTGTGTCTCAGGTGGCAGAATCGATGACATGATGGCAGCCAAAAGTGATATCGCCGCTGGTGCCATAGATAATACCCTCTTTGTCATCCATGCAGGTGCAAATGATATACTGCGGAAGAAGAGATCGAAGGAGCTGCTGGCAAAATACCTCGGCTGATCCAGCAGTACAAAACACAAAGCAAAAATATTATTCTTTCAGATGTTCTCCCTAAAATGGAAACTCAAGATGACTTCTTCAAGAGGGCCTTCAGCCTGATCAGTTGGTCCAGTCACTTTGCCTTCGCCAAGGGATTGGGTTCACAAATTTATGTGATCATTATTTTCAGGCAGCCTCATCTGTTTGCCAGAGACCGGCCTCCACCCAAATTCTGTGGGAGTTGTTCGTCTCGGCAGGCTACTTAACGACGCAGTCCTTGATTTTCGCCAAAAATAACTAATTCGTCTGGGACAATCGAGAGGAGGTGTGGTGGAGTAGTCTTACCACTGGCCTGGTAATCCAATGGTCCCGGGTTCGAATCCCGATATATCAATGGGAAGATATTATTGTGATGCATTTGTGCTGTACCTAGTATCAGTGCATTACCACAAAGCCCACCAAAACGCCAAAATATACCCTCATTGTTCCCTGATTAAATAGCACTGTATGAATATTCCCATATTCAAAATATGCTACAGAGGGGCAATGTCTAGTGAGTTCATTGGTCAATAGGTGGCATTCTGAGAGTGAGGGTCCGAGTCTAGGTGGTGGGACAGTGAATCACGAAGGCGGAGCAGTTTCGAGCAGTGAGTTGAACTCTAATGCTTCATGTGGCTCACCCCCCTAGACTGGAACACGACCTCACAGGCTTCACCGAGTTGAGCGGTTGGGTGTGCAGGCTCTCAGCCTATGCACGAGAGATAGTATTAGAAAAAAAAAAAAAAAAAAAAAAGCGAAAGCAAATCACCCTTATCATCAAAGAAGCCCCACAGAAAACAGAACCCAATCAAAGTATTGTTTATTAATGTTCAGAGTATCAGAAACTCATGCTCAGACTTGGAAGAAACTGCATATACTGAAAATCATATTATAGGAATAACAGAATCCTGGGTCAACATCAAGAATTGAGATTTCTTAGCAGAATATTCACCGACAGGCTATAATATGTTCGAATGTAGTAGACAAGACAGAAATAGAGGTGGTGTTTTACTATACGTCAAAGAAAGGCTTAATCCTGTACTTGCTTTCATTCAGACAATAAATCATAGTGATGCAATTTATGTTAATTTAAAAAATACATCACACGACAAGGTACCCTTGGGACTAATTTACCGTCCACTAGCCCAACCATCAATTATTGATTCGGAATTGTACAACCAAATAGTAGAGATAAGCAATAATAAAAATGCGGTAATTCTTGGTGATATCAATTTGCCATTGACTAAATGGGGCGAACCCATAACGTCACACACAGGACAAGATTTCTATACAAATTACTGGAAAGTTCACTATATCAGCTTGTCAACTCTCCCTCGTGTGGCAACAATATTCTTGAATCTCATTCTCACAACGGAAGAGGATTTAGTAAACCAAGTCGTGGTAGGCGATGAATTTAGTTCAAACAATCACTGCTCAATAACCGTCAACATGAACATTGACAGCGTCAAACTAAACGAAAGCCAGAAAAAAGTACTAAATTTCAGAAAGGCTAACTTTCACAAGCTTAAAAACATCATCAATTCCACCAACTGGAATTTCATAAACCAGCAAACCTATATAGAGAACATCTGGGAAACATTCTCAAACCTATATAATAATGCTGTAGAATCTTGCATACCAGTCCATAACAGACGTTCAAATCAAAATAACAAACCTAAATGGTGAAACAAGGAAATCAAAGATTGTCTAGCAATAAAGAAACTGGCGCATGAAGCATTCTACCGGACCAAATGTCAAAATCAATGGGAAAATTTCACCAAACTTCGTCGCAAAGCAAAACAATTAATTACACGGAGCAAAAAAAAGGTATGAACAACATATTGCGAATTTAAGCAAGTCAAATCCAAAACAGTTTTATAGCTATATCAGAAATAAAACAGTAGTTACCTCGACAATTGACCCAATAGTTTACGAAAAAGGGGAACAAATTGATGATGTAACTCATATGAGTGACATTCTTAATAACTTTTTTGCATCGGTGTTTACTGAGGAAGATATTAACTCTGTTCCTCTTATTCCACCAGTTCACATTAACAAATGCAATGCCCTAAGCAACTTTGAAATTACGAACGGAGATATCTCCGATGTAATATTAAATCTAAAACCCAACAAATCCCCTGGATCCGACACATTTTCGCCAAAAGTCATTATAGAAGTAATGGATGAAATTTCAAAACCACTAACTCTTCTATTTAACAAATCAATACAAAACAATAAAGTCCCAAAAGATTTAAAAAAAAGGGAAATAAAACCCTAACTGGCAACTATCGCCTAATAAGCCTCACCTCAATTATATGCAAGCTGCTCAAAACAATAGTCCGAAATAAAATTGTATTCCGAAGTAAGCGCTCATGTCTGATAAACCTTCTTGACTTTTTCCACGATATCTTAAATATAAATGACGAAGATAAATCAGTCAACATCGTCTACCTAGATTTTCAAAAAGCATTCAATAAAGTGCCTCATAACAGACTGATAGAAAAACTTAAAACTCACGGTATTCACGGGTCTGTTCTTCATTGGATTCAGGATTGGCTAAGTGTTCGAAAGCAATGAGTAGTTATTAACGGCAAAGCCTCAAATTGATAAATGTTCAAAGCTGTGTACCACAAGGCTCAGTTCTCGGTCCAATTATATTTCTTATATATATTAATGATATTGATGATGGGCTATCATGCAGAATCTCGAAATTTGCTGATGACAAAAAAATTGCAAGCAAAGTAAACTCGCCATCGCACATACAAAATACTCAAAATGATCTAGACACACTTTCTAACTAGGCTCAGAAATGGCAGATGAATTTCAATATAGATAAATGCAATGTGCTCCACATCTGCAGTAAAAATGAAAGCGCAAACTTTTCGATTAACGGGATTCAACTAAGGCACGTAAATAAAAAAACGGAACTTGGAGTAATTATAACATGTAATTTAAGACCTGCCCAACAAGTCGCTGAAGTTGTAAAAAGGCATATTTAGTAGCAGTCTCTATGTTTCCAACGTAGGGCTTATGATCTCAGCCGCTACCACAGCGGGCCGATTTATCGGTACTCACGCGAAGTAACCAAATAATCTCTAGAGTTGCACCTCAATTCACTACTAGGCACGTTGTACACACTCCGAGACGACTAGGAAAGAAGAGATAGCGAAGGAGAGAAAGAATTGTTATAGTTACCCATTTAATCTAGCTGCTCTCCTCTGAGCCATGCTCCATGTTCTATGAGCCTGTGCCTGGACCTGCCAAAGTATCAGTCACTTCGCGCCCACCGTCGATGTCACACGCCTTTTTTGTCTGTGCTTCGCGAGTGCCTGCTTTGCATCCCCTTCGCTTCAACTATTAGTGAGTGTGAGCCTTTTCAGGCTGTTGAGGTCTTAGAAGGATGTTCAGTGATGTAGGCAGCACTTTACTACGGCTTTATGGCGTGTTTATGGGTGTGCGCGTAGTGCTGGAGACGTGTTTATGTATTTGTTTTCTTCGGGGTGGTTGGTCCTCAACGCCGCGTAGCGGTCGTTGTGTGTCTATTCTACCCTCGCTTTTCGGGTTCATGTTCACTTTAACTACCCTTAACGTACCTTGGGGGGGGGGGGGGGGGATATGCTTCCCGCGGGATGCATTGTGTTTCTTTCCCTTTGTGACTTTTTGTTTTATTGTTTTTTCATATGACTACGTGTCGATGTTTTACAAGACTTGAGCATGAAGTTTCTCTGGATTCTGCTTTGTGTGAGCATAGGCCACATAGCCTTTATTCTCTCACAAACATGCTGCTTTGGTCTCAACTGACCTATAGCCCTTCTGACTTGTTTATTAAACTTGTCCATAGTTGGTGGTCTTGTATTTCGTTCGCATGGTTCACGCTTTTGTCAGTTCCTTTTCGTTTCCCCGGGCCTACTTGACTCGTGGATACGTGGTTCTGATGAAAATGTCGGTCAAGCCCTAGGCTATCCTCCTTTTATTTTATTAATTTAACGTACTTGTGGGGCTTCTCGGGCAGTGTTTAGCTTTGTTACTAGGTTTTTTCACTTAGGGATTGACGCTGCCCTAGTCTTTTCTGGTTTATGTGAATTGTGTCACTAGGCTAGGCCTGTGTTTTTTAACTTGAGCTGACCGCCGTCGGCTTGGGCCACATAGTCCTGTCCTTCTGTTTTCCTCTTGTCTCTACTGACTTGCTGGTTGGTCTTCAACGCTCTTGTTAAGATTCTCATTAATTGTGTGTTTAAGCTAATCGGTTTTTGCCTTGAGCTGCCCGCCGTTGGAATGATCCACACAGGTCCTTTCCTTCTGCCTTCCTTTTGTCTCCACTGACTGGGAAGTCTCGGTCTCATAGCTCTCAGTTAAATTCTCGTTTTTCTTACAAGTCCATGTTTCTGTTCTTCCCCTGCCTGTGGTTACTTGATCACTGAAAAGGGGGGGGGATGTCTGGAAACTGTACGCGATAGGGGCCCCGCTCACAGGGAGGATATGCTTGGACAAGTTGACTCGATTTTCGTGTTTACTCACGTTTTTTCACCACACAGGCAAGGGTTTTCTGGTGTCCTTCATCTTTTTAAATCCGCCCTAGAAGCGCCTTTATCTTTTTGATGTGCCCTGTGCCTTGTCATGGCCTAGGCCACATAGTTTTTCACTTGACTTGGTTTATGCGCCCTGTTCTGCCCCCCTCTTCATGTACAGGGCTTTTTGGACAACGGCTGATTGGCTGTTTTCCTATCCCTTATGTCCTGTTCCTTGTGTCCTCCTTCTGTACCTGGTTCCCGCCCTACGGGCGTCCTCCTTGTATCCTGGGAGGACCCAAAGACCACCTGAAAAGTCCTAGGACTCGACCCAAAGTGGCGATGTCCTGTGTGTTTTGGATTCCCTCCCCGCCCCTATTTACACTTATAGGGTACTGTTGGGTTGCTCACACTTGACCTTTTCCTTCCAGCTGGTGCCCGCTCTACTGCCGGCTGTCCCTACGCCGCCGCCGCTTCGCCGCCTCCTCCCTCCGCTCTCACAGAGGGTTCTCAGGTATTTCGAAGGGTACCGCTTTCCCCACGATTTGGTTCGGACCTGTTCCCAGGGTTGGGCCTCGCTAAGGGGCTTGTCCCAGCCCTGCTGTTGAGGTTCTCTGGTGTGTGGGTGTTTTCTTTTGACTTTTCCTGTTATACTTGCTACATAGCTTCTTACTGGATATTGTCTTATTGAGTCTTACATGCTGAATTGGCTCTACTGCCTCATATTGCCTGTCTCACCTCTACTGGTGGGTAATGCTTCCCCATTTTTCAGTGCTGTGATGCCGGCTCCTCCCTGCTCTCGGCCGACGTGTCAGCGGACGGCCTTGCGGGATCACCGGGAATGTTGCCTCCACACGGCCTGCTATGGGAAGGATGTTTACGATCCCCGCCGGTGTGGGGTGTGTCTCTCCGCTCTTCAACTACTCGAGACTCTCCCTACGTCGGCGGAAGGACAACGGGCCAGGACGTCTCTACGCCGTTCATGGGACGTCATCTCCCGTCACGTCCAAAGGGTCCTGCACAGGGCTCCTTCCTTCCGTGAGGATGACGTCCGGGTGTTGTTAGGGATCCCACCTACCTCCGATGCTGCACGCCGTTCCCGCTCCCCTACTGTTCGTCACTCTCGCTCTCCTCATACGGCTCGGGGCTCCCCTCCCGGGAGTTCGGGTCAGGCGGGCGGGAGGGCGCGGTCCAGGGAGCGGGCCCCCAGGCGTCATGAACGTCGTGTGCCTCCCTCCGACCTATCCATGACTTCTGGAACTTCTGGCAGGAAGAAACATCGCCGATCTCCGTCCCCTGCTGATCGACCCCGTCTTGCTTCTCCTCACCTCAGGATGAGCCCCCCTCCTTTGCAGGGTTCCACAGTCTTCAGGGCCAAACGCCGTCCTTCCCCGCCTGCCGAGGAGGTCGTTCTCCATCCTGCACCATCTTCAGCCTCTGGTGGGGTGGAGTTCGAGCCTCTGCCTGCCTCCCAGCCTGTGAGGGGTCCCGGCCTCTTCCCTATGGCGGGCCCGGCTGTGGTAGTCCCGGCGGCGATGCCCTCCATGCCTCCTCCTCAACCTGGGGGTTCCGACGCCTCGATCCCTTGTGGCCAGCAGTCTCCTCCTCGTCTCCCTGACCATTTAGACGATGTTCTTGAGATGGAGGTTGCGGATTTTGATCGGCTGGAGGACGAGGATATGGGGGTCGACTCGTCTTCGGACGGTGCACCTGATTCGGGCTAGGAGGACCCCGACGTGGCGGCACAGTCCTCTCCACCGTCCCCTGCGTTCTCCCCGCTCATGGACCATGGGGCCCGTGGGCCCAGTGAGGCTGGTTCCCTGTCTCCTCTACTGATGTCCTTCCCTCCTGCTGCGGAGACGGAGTTACGGGCGGAGTTGGCGTCTATTCATCTTGAGATGGCCTCCAATAAGGCAGACATCCTCTCCTCTGTCATGGCGGCCTTGGATGCAGTGGTCTCCCGGTTGGGTACTACTAACCCGGTGCCTCTGCAGACTCCGCTTGTGGCTCCTCTCCCACCTGTTGCCGACCACATCCCATCTCGGCCTGCTCTCCCGGTCGTGGTACCGTTGACATCATCTACTTCATCACCTGCACCTCCGACACCACCTACGACTCCTCTCTGGCTCGTTGTTATCCCGGGCCAGGGTTTGGGGTTGTTCTCTCACCCCCTCTCCGTGCCGCCTCTCTCCAAGTTTAAGATCCCCAAAGTCAAGATGCCATCCCTGTATGGGGATTCTGTTGCTTGGAAAGCTGTGATCGCCTGTACCCCTGAGGGTCCGGTCCACCTGCCGGCCGGAGAGCGGGCTGTGCCGGAGGGCACAGGTGAATGAGAAAAACATCTTCAGGGCCATTACTCCACAGGTTCTGGTCCCTGAGGTCGATGTGAGGGTGTACCCTAATCGGCAAGACATGCGGTATTTTTCATATCATCCGTCGGTCTTGCCTTACACTGCCACCAAGCCCTGGGCTGACTACTCCCGCCAAGACCTGTCTGCGGATGTCCACTCCCTCTCTGCCATCTCAGGGACGCTGTACCTCAGGAATGTGCGAGATCGGGACGAGGTCCTGATGCTCGAACTCCCGCACGTCTGTCCGGGTCCCTGGGGTGAATGGATCCGTGAAGCAGTGGAGTTTGGTCAGTCCATGGCTGAGACCTTGCCGGCCATCCCATCCATGGATTCATCTTTTCTGTCGGGCATGCTCCTTACCTCCTCGGGCTTCCCTCTGCCTGTGTGGGAGTGGCTCAATCCTCCAAAACTGTCGGTGGGCCCCCTTCCGTGTTCCTTTTTCACAGCACCGGAGAAGGCACCACTGGACCGGGACTTTAAGTTCCGTCAGCGCGCGGCGCGCCAACTTTCAACTCTTCTTGCTCAATTGGAACTGGCGCGGGTTCACCTCCGCCTTATTGAGTCGCTGGAATCGGCTGATCATCGCCAAGGTTTTGAGCATGTCCGACGGATCACCCTGCAGCTTGCCCTCAACCCTGTTCAGGACATCCGCCACTCCCTCCATGAAGCCACTCGTTGCCGTCAACAACTTCGGGTGGCTTTCTGTAAGAAGGCCCCTGCCGACGTCCGCAACCGCCTCCTACTGACTGACCTTCTGACCCCTGGACTGTTCCCTGAGGAGGCTTGGCAAGGGGCTTTCTTACTGGCGCAGAGTGACACATACTCTGCTCAACGGAAGGTGGTGGCGAAGCCCACTTCATCCTCCTCCACCCGCGGACGCGGGGGCAGGTCTGTCGCCGGCAGAGGGCGCCAGGCTAGAGGTGTGGCCAGGGGACTGGCTCACAGGGGGCGTGATGTACCCGCCTTCCGTGGTCGTCGGTCCCCGGATCGCCGTCCCCGTCAAGAGGGGATGCGTCGCTGGCAGGCGCAGGGCCCCAGTTCCTCCGCTGCCAGACACAGCCTGGAGGGGGATAGGCCGGAGCGTTTGGCTCGTCCATCGTTTCGGCGGGGCGGGGGGACGTCTGGAGGAGGACGTGGTGGCTCTCGCTCCCACTACGATAAGTCCAAGAGGGGTTCCGCGCCAAAAAACGCGTAGTTCCTCCTGGCCAGTCCCCTCTTCCCTCGCCCGACCATCTCGTCGAAGTGGTGATGGGCCTGACACAAGGTGCCCGCACCGGCTTCTTCCGCCCCCACTACCGGCAATGGCCCCGCCGGTCGTGGGCGCGTCGGGTGGTCAAGAAGGGTCTGACTTGGAGGTGGAGGTCCAGGCCTCCTCTCAGGTGCCCTCCCCGACAGCGACCAGTGTCTCAGGAAGTGGCCCAAGTGATTATGTCCATGCACGAGGAAGGCGTTATCAAGGAAATATCTTCTACACAAAAGGTATTTCTGTCTCATGTGTTTCTGGTCCCAAAGAAGGACTGCGCTGCTATGAGGCCGGTGGTAGATCTCTCAGTCCTCAATTCTCACATTGTGGACACCCGTTTCCGCATGCTCACCATCAACCTGGTACGCCTGGCACTCAAGCCCTTGTCTTGGGTGGTCACCCTGGATCTGAAGGATGCTTATTGGCATGCGCCGATGGCTCCTCGGTTCCAGGGCTGCCTCGCACTGCAGTCGGATCAACGGGTGTTCCCATTCACCAGACTACCATTCGGCCTCAACATAGCACCGCGGGTCTTCACCAAACTGGTGAAGCAGGCTCTGACCCCCTTGCTCTTACACGGGATTCAGATCCTGTTTTACCTGGACGATTGGCTCATCTCCGCAGACTCTCTCACACACTGTGTACAAGACACGCTCACTGTAGTCGGACATGTCACAAACCTGGGGTTCAAACTAAACATTCCCAAGTCCTGCCTCTCACCGTCACGAGAAGTGACGTGGGTGGGCTTGCACTGGGATCTCCAAAGCGCCACCGTTTCCCAGAGTCGGGTGAATGCAGCGAAACTTCGAAGGAAGCTCTTTGTCGTGTTGCACTCGATCTCGATAAAACGAAAAATCTGGGACACCCTACTAGGGTCTTTGAATTGGGCGTCTCTGACCGTGCCCTTGGGCCGGCTCCGACTAAAACGCCTCATTCAGCTGGGCAACAGGCACTTCCCTATCTCGCCCCCTTACCGTTTGTGGACGGTACCGCGCTCAATACATCTGAGACTGACACACTGGGTCGCTCGGGGCACGCTCTCTGCGGCTGTGCCCTGGACTGCTCCTCCGCCGACCATCTGGGTAGACACAGATGCGTCGAGCGAGGTGGGGTGGGGCTATCAATCAGACATGGGACATCAAAACCACGGCAGGTGGTCGGGGCTCTCACACTTCCACATCAATGCCTTGGAACTGTTGGTACCGTTGTTCTTCCTGCGGGATCACGGACTGGCCCTCACGAGCAAGTCGGTGGCCTTCAGGATGGACAACATGTCCGCGGTTCATTGTATCCAAAAGCAGGGCTCCTCCAGGTCTGTTGTGCTCCAAGACCTGGCGGAGAAATTGTTTTACCTGGCCGATCATTACAGCATCACCCTGCATGCGACTTACCTGCCCGGGACGGCCAATCTTTGGGCGGATGCTTTGTCGAGAGGACAGAGCACCAAGGTAGAATGGTCATTAAGACAAAGCGTTTTCGACGACCTCGCAGCCTCCTGGGGCCATCCGCAGGTGGACTTGTTCGCCTCCTCAGGGACGAACAAGCTGCCGGACTACCTCACCCGCTGGACTTGTACTCAGGCGGGGGGCCGGATGCCTTCAGCGAGGACTGGAGCAGGTGGCAGTCGATTTACGCTTTTTCCACTTTTTTTATGTGCAAAGTTCTACACAGGCTGAGAGAGTACCGTGGCAAGGTTTGGTTAATCGCGCCCCTCTGGCCGGCCCAAGCCTGGTACGCTCAGCTGAAGCGATGGTGCCCGAGTCCCGTTCCCCTGTCTGTCTCAGACTTCCACTTGGGACAGATTGGAGACCTAGGGACCTCGTTGGCATTCGCATCGTGGATGTTTGTGAGGCAGGGTTGTTACCGAAATATGGACGTTGCTTGACTGATATGCTTAATCAGCACTGGACTAAGGCTACTTGGAAGACTTACGAGTCTCATTGGAATACTTTCACTAAATGGATCAATGACACCGAACAAACAGTTCCGTCGGTTGCGTTAGTCTTCCATTACCTTAATCACTTGTTTGCGACACGCACATACATGTACAACACCAATAAGAACCACCTTTCCGCTATTAGGGAGCCTTTTGAGACCTTGACGGGGCTGATGCTCCCTCACAAGGAGCTGTCTTTTTTCATGAAAGCCTGCTTTAGGCTCAGACCGCCCCCACGCCAGATACCGCCTCAATGGTCTCTGGCGAAGGCTCTCAGGCTCCTTACCTCACCCATCTACACCACTAACCCATCACCTGTTCATCTGCTTGATAAAACTTTGTTTCTTTTAGCGTTGGCTACAGGACAGAGGGTCTCGGAGTTGGCTGCCATGTCGAGGGCCCCGAATTGCATGTGTTTTTCGCCTTCCTTGGGGTCAGTCACTTTGGCCCCTTCCGTTCATTTTGTGGCCAAGAATGAACGTGAGGCGCACATTTTTAAGCCGTTTACTGTACCAGCTTTAAAAATGTGGGAGCACGCATCATCCGCTATGCCCGGTAAGAGCCTTGCATGCGTATGTGCGTGCCGCTGTGCCGACGTCGGGGACGGCGCTCTGGTTGGCCCCTAAGACAGGGACACGGTTAGGCAAACGTGCTGTGGGACTTCATTTACGCCATGTCATTACTGCGAGTAATCCCCTTACGAAGGGCTCCGCTCATGATGTCCGCTCTTATGCAGCGACTGTGAGGTTTCTCAACAATTCCTCACTTTCGGATATAGCCGACACAGGGTTATGGTCCTCCCACAGCACTTTTGTCTCATCATACCTGTCCATGTCCACTGCCAGGCCAGGTGTGCCTTGTGTTGCGTTAGGCCAATGTGTCACGTGATTCATCTCCATCCTGTGTCTCTTCTCATCCCATACTGTATTTTCTTCCTTTCCCTACACTGGGGGGGGGGGAGGGGGGGGGGGGGTCATTTTGTATGATTGTACAATGCCTTTCTCTCTTTCATTTTACATGTATGTCATCCCTGTTTCGTATTAAGGTTATCTCTCTTACTTCTTTACATATAGACTCTACTGTCTAGGGGTTACTTGTTTGGTATGTCTATGCCTCATACCCGGTTTTTGTAATTAAAGAGTGTCCTTGGAGATCTTCTGCCTACTGTGCCTTGCCTTCAGATTCTTGTCTTCATGTACAACTTGCCTTCATTCTTCCCATATTGGTGTGCCATTCTCCGGTCGACATGACCTAGTATTCCTTAGCCTGCTGCGGCACTTTTAAGACCCTAGACTGATACTGGTAACATGTACTTCCTTAACACCTTACGAGCGGCCTATGCGGTTTATTTATATGTACCGCACAGCGGGGTGTTTTTAGCCAAAATAGGGCTGTTTACGTGATCATTTTCATGCCTAAATAAGACCCAGAACGTAAAACAAGTACCTATCCCTGAAAGGGCATAAACAGAGCTTTCGAATGACACCATAACGATCCTTGTATGATGGATAGTTTTCTTGCAATAACCGTGCAACGCGAGTGCAAAAAGCAGGTAATTCGGTACTTTCGGTACATAATTGAGTATGTAGCGAGTGAGAGAGGGAGGAGGGAGCTGAGATTTGTGTCAGTAGGTTCGCCGCGGTGGTCTGGAGCAGTCATACGCTCGCTAGTCTCCTGCCACCACTTGTCTCTCTCTCTCAGCCACATTACGTGCTGAAATTGCCACTCGACCTAGGTCGAGCGCCGCCACATAGTCCAGCTTTTTTTAACTCGACTTATGTTGCTCGCCGCTAATTAAGGGTTAATATGCACCGTACTGTTACGCTCTTTTTCTGATAATAAACTGATTTGTTTATTTTGTGTCTTTTCTTGGTCCTCTGCTTGTGCTACGGCTTGGGGTTTATGGTTTATTGGATGTCCGCCTCCAATTTGGGATTCAAGCCCTACGTTGGAAACGTAGAGACTGCTACTAAATTGGGAGGTTTGACGACCTCCCTTATAACCAAATAAGGAAAACCTCTTATTTGGTAGCAGTCTCGGAGTATCCAACGACAGAGTATCCCGCCCTCATGCCGATCCCCTGCCCATCCAATCTAAACTGATTACTTGATACCTCGATACTTTGGCAGGTCCTGGCACAGGCTCATAGAACATGGAGCATGGCTCAGAGGAGAGCAGCTAGATTAAATGGGTAACTATAACAATTCTTTCTCTCCTTCGCTATCTCTTCTTTCCTAGTCGTCTCGGAGTGTGTACAACGTGCCTAGTAGTGAATTGAGGTGCAACTCTAGAGATTATTTGGTTACTTCGCGTGAGTACCGATAAATCGGCCCGCTGTGGTAGCGGCTGAGATCATAAGCCCTACGTTGGATACTCCGAGACTGCTACCAAATAAGAGGTTTTCCTTATTTGGTTATAAGGGAGGTCGTCAAACCTCCCAATTAAATTATTGGCTTCATTGGGATATAATTTGAATATAGATCAGAAAACGTTATACGCACTTTATATAATTCATTAGTTCATCCGCATTTGGAATATTGTGTCCAGTTTTTGTCGCCATACTATGTAAAAGACATTTAAAAACTAGAGAGAGTGCAACGGAGAGTAACTAAAACTATTCCCAGACTAAGAAACAAACCGTATGAGGAACGACTAAAAGAGTTAAGCCTGTTTACTTTGACAAACTGCAGAATGAGAGGGGACCTAATCAAAGTTTATAAAATTATCAAAGGCCATGATAACATGGATGCAAGTACTTCACACTAGATAACTCAAGTTACACAAGAAATAATGGTAACAAAAATGTTGGGAAGCGTTTCATCCACACGAAGTGAAGCACTTCTTTTCAACAGAGTGGTCAACTTGTGGAATAAATTGCCTAGAAGCGTTGTAGAGTGCCATACAGTCCAAACATTAAAATATCGACTTGATAAATATCATGCCATGAACCTGCGACTGACTGCCTTTGTGCCCGAGTAATGTGACCATTTTAGTATCGTACAAAGTAATATAATTTAGTTTTTCTGACCACAGTCATTATGGAGATGAACACCTTCAGTTTTATTTGTATTTTCTAGTTTTCTTGTTTACAAGCAGCCTAGTAAGGATCAGTAGGTATGTTGTTGCTTGCTGTCCTTTGTATGCCTTTGTATATATATATATATATATATATATATATACATATATATATATATGTATATATATATATATATATATATATATATATTTTGTATATATATTTTTTTTTTTTTTTTTTTTTTTTTTGGTATACACACAAATATGTTAATCAGAGAAGCTTTTTGACATCTAGCCAAAAACATCTCCAACAATTTCACTTACTCGTCTTTCCCTCCTCTTTTCCATTCTGATGGTACCATCGTCACCTATTTCTCTGACAAAGCTGAACTGTTCGCTCAAACTTTCTCTTGAATGATTCCGGTCTTACTCCTCCCTCTCCTCCCTTCTCTCACTTACTTATGCCCAATATCATAATCTCTTCTAGCGATGTACTCTCTGGCCTCTCTGCGCTTAATACTAAGAAGGCGTACAAACCAGATGATGTTTCTCCTGTTTTACTCAAAAACTGTTCTTCTGGGCTGAGTCCCTGCCTAGGCAAATTCTTTCATCTGTCTTTTCTCTAACGTCTTTCCTTCTTCCTGGAAGTTTGCTCTTATTCAACCTGTCCCGCTCTCAACCCTCCAACTATCGTCGAATTGCTCTCATCTCTTGCATCTCTAAAGGTTATAAAACTATTCTTAATTCAAAGTTTCTTAACTCGTAAACTGCATTGATAAGTATGGAATGGGATATGCCCTATGCGGCAGATTGACAATTTTGATAGGGATTACTGAATTAAGTAAAATAATGATCAACGTCTTTGAAATAGAAGTGCGTATCTACCCTGTACATTTTTCCACCCTAGACAATCTAGTTTTTCAGTGGCAGTGGTCAGAAGTTGTATGGATGGACCGCATAAGCACATCCCTGGCACATCCCTAAAGATCCGGTTATAGGCATATATGTTTTATAGCTCCTTATTACAGTCTTTCCCACGTTTTTCCGAAGTACATATGCTGCCTACTGAGTATTATAATGAAGGGGAGGATGTGTTGAAGGTATAGGAATGTGATTGCAGCCTGATTTATTGCAGAAATATATGATAGAGAATGGGTAACAATAAGCAGTGTGAGAATGATTTGTGTTAGAAGGAGGAGGAGGAGGGAGGGAAAAATTAGAGTATGTTGGGTGTGTCGTCCTCCTTTCCCTCGCACCCGCACACCGTGCTGCTGAGGGGTGCTTGGGCAGTTGTGTGTGGCTCTGGGGCTGAAAGGGAGTGCACATTCTGCACGAAAAGCACGTGTATGTGAATCGCAGGCAGGCATGTGGCGGTTAGTGTTGCAGTAGTGCTTCGTCCTCCAAACCACCACCCCTTATATGCCGCAGCCCCTTATATAGTACTTCCTAAAGGAAATACGCAGTTAAGAGGTTAAGCATTTATCGTCCCATAATCCACTTTCAGATTGATAGTATGGTTTCCTTCAGGGTCGCGCTACTGGTGATCTCCTTGCTTATCTTTCTAACTCTTGGTCATCCTCCTTCTGGGACTTTGGTAAGACTTTTTCTATTGCTCTAGACATATCAAAAGCTTTTGATAGAGTCTGGCACAAATCTTTAATCTCCAAACTACCCTCCTTCAATTTCTATCCCTCTATCTGTGACATTGTCTCTAATTTCCTTTCTGACCATTTTATAACTGCAGTTGTTGTTGTTTCCTAAGCTGCCTGGCCGAACAGCACCGAGTCCCTAAGGAAGGCCATGGCCATGATCGTATGGGGTGCCGTGTTGCATCCTGGGCAGGTGTCGACAACGGAGATATCCAGACTCTTCTGATAGCTCAGAAGAGCTGGGTGGTGCCCACATCTCAGCCTGGCCAGGTGGACTCTCTCTTCACGAGGAAGGGAGGATTCAGAAGGATGGATTTCGGGAGGTCGTGCCTGCAGATGCGTGTTGTCTTTGAGTGATTGGATGGAACGGCGAGAGGTATGTGTATGGATATGCTTCTGGAAGCTGGTTTAGGGTGGGCAGGGAGGGAGAGATTACAGTATTTGTGTGTGATACCATGTGCTGGTGTTGTTCTGATATTCCTTGGTGTCTGTGGGTGTGCTGCCATGTAGTGTAGTGGATGGTGTTGGTTTGTGGAGGCTGCAGTCAGGAATTGAGTGCCTCTCATGTTCAGGTGGTCTTTGACTCTGAGGACTTTGGTTTCTTGATGTAGTTAATATGGAATTGTAGTAGCTGTGCAGCCTGTGATGATTTTTAGGGCTTTGTTTTGAATAGTCTGAAAGGTCTTGTAATGTGTTTCAGCTATGTTAGAAGCCCAGGCAGGGCTTGCATATTCCATCACTGATCTTATGTATTATTTGTATACTGTGGGGTAGTTTCTTTGTTGTGTCCATATTGTGTGTGTGCAAGTTAGTGACCTGAGGGCGTTAAGTCTGGGTTTCTTTTATGTTCGTGATATGTTGTTTGAATGTCATTAGAGTATCATATGTTACTCCTAGGATTTTGTGTGTGTGTGTGTGTGTGTTAGGGGGATGTTGTTTATGGTGAGGTGGGGGATGTTTTTGTATCTGAGACTGTTTGTAGTGCACCAGTCATGTAATGTGTTGAGATAGGGTTCACGGAGAAGTGTTGCTCTGTTTGGGTCTTGGTGTGTGCATTTGAGATTTATGTTGTCTGGATAGAAAGCTATATTTATTTGGGGTGCGTGGCGTGTGGGTATATCATGCATGTATAGATTGAAGAGTGCGGGCAAAAGGATGGATCCTTGCGGGACTCCGTTTGTGAAGTTTCTGATGGTGATGACTGACCGGCAAATGATACGTGTGCACATCTGTCTGCTAGGTAGTTGGCCAGCCACCATTTTGTATTGCTGTGCATGTTTGTGTAGTAGATTTTGTTTGTTTGGAAGTTGTCTTGAGGGGGAGCAGAGTCACTATTTGTTTGTTGTGTATCGGAAGCAACTGCTG
This sequence comes from Paralithodes platypus, assembly GCA_032716605.1. Taxonomy (NCBI): domain Eukaryota; kingdom Metazoa; phylum Arthropoda; class Malacostraca; order Decapoda; family Lithodidae; genus Paralithodes; species Paralithodes platypus. The sequence goes on along the minus strand of CM064507.1, from coordinate 28,247,880 downwards.
AAGTGGCTACTGCAGGCATTGGATTGTTGGCAGTTGACACTTGGGCGGTGGTGGCAGCTGGAATCGAAGCGGTGACAATTGGAATTGGTGGTACTCCAACGTTGAGTGTTACGATCTCTTGGAGTGATTCCAGCTTCATGGTGAGGGCGTTGATCTTGTTGTGGGCTTCATCCAATTTCGCTGTCAAATCCTCTCGTTACTGACAGAGTCGGCAGACTTGTAGAGAGAGAGAGAGTGAGAGTGTGTGTGAGTATATACGGCCCAACCAAGCTTTACCTATGGCCGCAGAGAGAGAGAGAGAGAGAGATTATGACAGACGCACACATTAACTTTTTGATCACCTCGTATATACGCAAATCATTCCTTTGTCCGTTAATTGTTATACACATTGGATTTATCCTTTTAACACTGGATGAACGTGTATGAGAAGGAAAATACATAAGCTTCCCAAATAAGAGGTACATGTACACAAGAACACACACCCACACTACCACATACACATACAAATATAAGCACACTTCAACGCTATATAGATGGCAAGGCCTGCTTTACATCGTGCGTTGTATCAATACTGGAATACAATGCTTTGATGTTGGATGTTGATGGGTCTGTCATCCTACTCCCCTCTCTCTCTCTCTCTGTTACACAGATAAACACACATCTTATATGTTGGCAAATATCACAAAAGTTAATATATAAGCCATTATTTACTATCATAGCTCATGAAGTAGTTTTCAGTATTTCCAGTACATATTATATTTGACAAATGTGTAATCAACCCTCTAATCCATTAAGACTATTATGTGGTATATAATGTGTGTACGTTTTTACTCCCATTACGTATACAGTATATGGGTATGATTGTAAGTATGAGTGCACATCAATCAGTGGGGGCATACTCTGTGACAGCACGTAGCCGCACTTACCCTCCAACTTCACTTCGGGGGATCCTCTCGGGCAAGACTCCAGGCATATGTCCGCCGTATCATATCAAGTATCCTATTACATGATTGGCCGACTTGCCTTAGCCATGAGTTCCGTGGTCTTCCCCTAGGCCTCCTCCACTCAGGGTTATCCTCCGTAGAAACCACCTGGTGAGCAGAGTCTACTTCAGGAAGGGAAACCACGTTCCCACATACCCTAAGTTGTCGTCCGCGAACCATGCAACTATTATATTTTTAATCAATTTCACGGAGTAGACTCTGGTTTGAGACGTAATCATGCCAGCCATAGCCCATGATCCTGCAAAATTTGTTAGTACCAAAGGACTTGATGCATCTCTTTAACTCACTGTTACCCCTCTCACTCAACGAACATTACTTAATTAAGGTAAGTGCTATTTTTTTCTTTCTCCTTAAAACAAATATCTTCCCCGGCCAATTCCCTATGGCAAGCCACCAGAAATGTTTAACATCGCTCGTTTTTCACCCAAAATTATTGTCTTAACCATACTCTACTATGCAATACTACACTATTACTGAAAGGAAAACCATACAACCTCTAATGAATATCAGGAATGGTGATTATCCGTTAACTCAAGATATTTCTGAAACTCACTAAATAACTATAAATATTTGTAATATGTAATCACAAGCATGTTATCCGCTCTTTTTGATGGTATATTTAGTACTTTTCTATCATCAGTATTGGATTTTATATAAGTATTCTAAAATTATAGTTTTTCGTTAATAGAACACGGCCACCGAACCAAACATATTCACTCTCAGTCGGGTTTAGATCCTAAAAAATACTTTTTAAACACTTAAATATATATATACACAAAACAAGGAAAAGTGTTCTATAAAATTCAGGTAGGCAAAATATCAAAAGCTTGAATTATCATCATGAAAATGTATGCCAAAATATAAATATCTGTCCGTGCATTATTTAACCCAAGAACGGCGAGCGTCCTCATGAGCCAAGGCCTAAAAAAAGCCTTTCAAAACATCCCACTGGCACTCAAAACAAAGGAATGTGTGATGAAGTGAGATAATTCCCCTCCATACCTTCTATCACGCCTCCACATGTGGCCAAATCCTCCCCACTTCCCCCCGCCCATTCAATTATCACCTATTTTTCCTCTTATTCCCTTGTTTATCGGTATATTGTCCATGGCAGTATCTCCCACCCAGTTTCAGATCATATGGAATGCATATAGAGAGTTTGAGAAGAGAGAGACAGCACTAGCGAGACATCAGTCTCGCTTCAGGCCTCGAGAGGGGAGGGTGTAGTGCTCGTGCTCCTCTCACCTCATGACTGGACGGTCGGCAATAATTTGTCTTTTTCACACCCCAAATACTATTCCCACTTGTTTTATTGTTGTTACATGTTAATATCTTCATATTAAACATAAAATAGGCGCATATGAATAAGTAATAACGATATTTATCATAAAATTACGAAATACGTCAGGATTTACCCAAAATACCTTCGCCCAGTGCGACGTTCTAAATACCATAGGCTCAATGCGCTCAGGTTAACGGAAAATTTCAAGGATAACTTAAGTGACACCATAGGCTTTTTAGGGCAGCTGATTAGGAACCATTTTTGGCCAAATTGTGCACTTTGTGACTAAAGCATTATACTTTGTGCACAGATACTAGGACCCAATGGGAACATTTTAAAAGGTGGAAGGAATCTGTATCATCATGCTGGTGTCTGTGGCAGCCCCTTTTCAATTAATTTCCATTAGAGTTCTGAAACACTGATTTTTGCCCTAAACTGTAGCCTATACCGTGATAGAGATGTCAAACTAGTCTCAAATGACTCGTCTGGACAAGGGAAACAAATTATATTCAGACAATGTTTTGCTAGTGTTGACCATTTGACAAGTACTGGAGCCTGTAGTTTAACAAATTAGGGACAATTTGCAACAATTCTTACCAAATTGTAGCATGATGATAAACTATAAGAGACTTTACAAGTCAAACGGTCAACTTTAGCCAAACATTATCTGATATAATTTGTTTCCCTTGTCCAGACGAGTTATTTGAGACTAGTTTGACATCTCTATCACTATATACAGTTTGGGGCAAAAATCAGTGTTTCAGAACTCTAATGGAAATTAATTGAAAAGGGGCTGCCACAGACACCAGTATGATGATACAGATTCCTTCCACCTTTTAAAATGTTCCCATTGGGTCTTTGTATGTATGTAGAAAGTATGATGCTTTAGTAAAAAAAAAGTGCACAATTTTCTCCTTATCCGCTGTACTATTTTAGGAAAGCACTAAATAGATTTGTCTATGGTGGGCTGGACTTAAAATATCCTCCATTCTTTATACTCAAGGCCAAGAAGAAGGCTCACATAATCCACGGTAGGAATGAACACAAAGGAAAACCCAAAAAACTAATAATTCTGCCTAAGTCAAATGTAGCGGATAATGTATCACATGTTTTGAAGGAAGCAGGAGTCGAAACAATTAAACAGGAAATGTCACCATTGGTAGTATTGTGAAAAAAGTAAATAAACGCAAAAATGACAACAGCGAAGCAGGTGTATACAAAATACCATGTTCCACATGTAATGAATTATATATAGGCGAAACGTACCGAGGCCTACAGAAAAGAATAAAAGAACATGAAACCGATATGAAGAAATTTAGGTTAAGCAACGCCATGGCCATCCATAGACTAGATACCGGACACAGAATGAAATACAATGAAGCTAGATTGATAAAATGTGAAACAAATACTGTTAAACGTAGATGCTTTGAGTCAGCTCATATCGTAATGAATGATACCATGAACTTAAATAAAGGTTCCTTTTCACTAGCCAAACCACTTGCATATTTATTAACGAGTCGAGAACCAGACTAAACTATTTGAACATTTCATGCTGTTGTTTTTGTTGTGTTGTTTCCTTATGGTAAGAGATGTATTTTGTTGACTGTACTCCCCTACTGTATGTTATTCCTGAAGAAGCCTTACTGGCGAAACGTTGAATAAACTGGTTCCCTGCTCTGCATTTGTGTCTTAATTCCCACATCTGTTGCAGCCATTGCTGTTTCTTCACCACATGCTTGGGAAGCCATTTAATCAAACTTACTTGCTCAGCAAAGCTTACATTACGGTGCACCTTTTATAGACTTCTATCATGGTGGCAGGTTTGAGTTATATATTTGTTTTTTTTCATTTTATTGCTAAATCTTCAATACTTTATTCCACAGTGATCATGATTAGTGTATCGGTGATTGTATGGTTTAACTGTTTGTTTGCTCTTTCTTACCTCAGAGATATTTCCCTCTGTATGTTTGTTGATTCAGCTGGCTCCCTGGAAACATGTTTATAAGAAAAAATAATAAGAAGCAAAATACTTTTGGTTTTCTTATAGTTTATTACCAACAAAATATAATTATGAAGCGTGGCTTTGATTATTATTGTAAGGTCTGTGGAGGTACTGTATCTGCCCGTCTGGGAAGTACCTTTTGTTACGACCGGCACTACGAAATAAACAAGGGCACTTAAGAATGGACTAGATGATAGGCTATATCTGCAACAACGGTACGCTAATTCCAAACCCTCGAACTATTACGCCGGTGAACAAAAACACTTAAAACCCTTCAGAGTTAATCTACTGGATAACGGGGTATCAATTAACTAGGTTTTAGTGCACTTCTACAAAGGCTTTCCGATGACGGCAAAGCCAACTCACAACAGGAGTACTTACGTTATGAAAATGCTCTTAAGTAATAACAATGTTTGAATAAACTATATAAGATTTAATAAAGGAATATATGCTTTGTGACGCTTCTGCATAGTAACCACGTGCGGGCATGCGCGCGCGTCGGCTGCCCAGCCGTTTAGAAACCGGCTGGTGGTAGCCGGCCGGCAGGCTTTCCCTTAGTATATATCCTACGACAATGTAACTAATGTCTGGGATATTCTTATGTTGTTTCACAGCTTGAAGCTGCCCTTATTCTTAACCAACGCATCTTAATATATTTTATTCTCGATAGTTGATTGTTTCATTATAATATATAAGATGTAAGTCTAGTGAGAGCGGGAAGAGACGAGCGGGAGAGAGAGACCGGCTCGGGACGTTGCTTCGCGCGGAGAGACCAGCTTGGGACGAGCCTGAAGCGCTGCCACGTGCATTTGATTGCAACGTTAGGCTTAGTTTCGACTCACGCACGGGGTAGAGGATTTTGACCAGGCAACTGTGTTGAGTGTTGCCAAGCCTGGGATGTATTCTGCATGCCTAGGGTGGGGTCCAGACAGATCCAAGACTTAGAGCTCACCTCATTGTCGTACCCTTCGGACCCCCTTGATATCTATCCCTCTCAACCCACTTAGAAACGTTCTCTCTTACTTTGTATACCTTCTTTCCACTACTTCACCAATCTATTTAATTGTCCCATCCCATTGATAGACCTTATATCTATTATTGTATTAGCGACGAGCTCTCAGATAACTAGATAGGATTTTGGGCCTTATGCAGGGATGTAATTGTTAATGAGACCTAGGAAGCTTTTTTGTTGTCTCATATTTGGTGGTTTCATGCTTGCTAGTGTGTTCTTGTGTCAGGTTAGCAGGGGCTAGACCGGAGGGGAGGCTTTTTGCGATCCTTTAAGTAAAGTCTGCTGGTGCGAGTCCCGTAGACCCGCACGACTTTACTAGGATACCCGTGGGAGTCTGGGGGCATTTTCTTGTCTGTGTCCCTGTGTGTCTAGCGTTGTGTTGTGTGAGGGCCATTGCCTAGTCCACTCAGCACTGCGCTAGCACGTCTTGCTTTTGTTTTAGGGTCGCCAGGAGAGAGTCAGATACTTGCGATCTGAGTCTCTCAAGAGAGCACCCTTTCAATTAGAGTAATTTGGCGCACAGACCTGGGAACGTCCCTAGGCTAGAGCAGGTGGCTCAGCCCGGGTATCCGAAGCCTATATCCTTCCGGCTAGACCTCTGCCACCTGGCAGATTAACAGCTAGGGGTTTATTATCTCTGTATGCTTGTTATTGTGCCACAGTTTACCGTTTTTGTGAGCATTGTGAGTCAGGGTGTGGCTTAGAGACTCTGTCCGAGCAGGCTTGCCTGACTAAGAGTGAGAAGCACACCTGTATGTGGTTATGTTGCGAGTTGCTACCTTTATTTAATTATACCTATGCCATTATACACTGTAGGTCCTATCACTAGTATTTATTCCTGCTTATGAGTTAAGAGTTCTCTAAATCCGTAACGTACTTTCTTTGCTAAGCATCAGATCCTACAGTAGCCGCATGCAGTTTAGAGACCCGCATCTTGTCTACCTGTACGATGTTTTGAGGACTGTTTGCTTTCTCCTTCTTTCACGCAGGGGTGATTAGTTGTATTAATTAACGTAACGTTAGATGTACTTTCTTCTAGTTTGTTATTAAATTGTTTCTGCAATTTAATTCCGTTATCTATCTTTTCCTTGAAGCTTTAAGTCAACTTAATTGTGTGATCTTTTATATAGCCTGCTTGACTATCAGCAGTCTATAGTGCGTGCACCCTGTAACCGAGTCATAGGATACCTCGTTGTCCAGGCAGGACTCTTGACGGTTTAGGGTGGTTTGTTGCCTGGGTTTATAGATAAGGGTTGGATCTAGCGTTTTCCGTTGTTGCTTGTTGCCGCATACCTAGTCCAATAGAAAGAGCCCAGTGTTTATATATCCCAGGACGTAACAAATGGCGACCTTGCATAGGATTTACTGAGCAGAGGAATATTGTGGTCATTTGTTTTGAGATTCCTTATGATTAGAGGAATACAGTGGACATAGATTTTTTTTTTGGAGCAACCAATATAACACATTAAAGACTTTAAATAACATTAGTATATACATACTTGCATAGGAGATAAGGCACATTCTATAACTGTGATAATTACTGCAGTACACAAACATGTCTAATACATCAGAACACAGTGATGGGTCAGGTCACGATACGGGCTCGGAGGGAGAGAGACCTGTGGAGTGGCTAGTCGATAGCGAGGAGGGTGCTAGAAGATTTTTAGAGGTGCCCCTTACCGCTGTCAGGGTGTTGAAGCTGAATAAGTATGGCTTAAAGTGTGTGGCAGGTCTTCAGGGTCACCAGGGTTTAAGTGGCATGAGGAAAGATCAGCTGAGGACTTTGATATTGGGTTTAGAAGGGAGAGACCTGGGTGGAGAGGCGACTGGGGGCCCCGGTCCCCAGCCCCCCCTCCACTCTACCCCCATATCAAACGTCAGGGTGCCTGAATTTAGTACATATCCCCAAGTTGATGGTCAATGGCAGCGTGGAATTCAATCACAGGGACCCTCTCCATTAAATGCACCTTCCCCTCCTCAAGGGTTGACTCCAGATTTGTTGTTTCGGCTTGAGATGGCCAAGGTTGAGGCCGCTAGAGCTCAGGTTGAGGCTGCAGAGAGAACAGCTATACGAGAGGCTGAACTGCAGGCAGAGTCTACTAGGTATCGGGCTGACAGGGAGCTGGAGAGATCTCGAGTGGAGGTAACAGGGCGAAATATTGGGGGAGGTAACAGACATTGGGACCAATCATTGTCGCACCTGCTTAAACTAGTTCCTGTGTTCGATGAATTATGTGTGGCTGAGTTTTTTATGCGATTTGAGAAGAAGTGTCAGGAACACCAGTGGCCTCAGGAAAAGTGGGCAGCATTAGTTTCATCAAGACTCCTAGGAAAGGGGCTAAAAGCGTATGATGCACTACCTTTAGAGTCCTGTGTAGTTTATGATGAGCTAAAGAAGGCTGTGCTACGGGCCTATGAGTTACAACCAGAAACTTACCGCTTGAAGTTTCGGGGTGTTACTAAGGGCAAGGATAGTACCTTCCTAGAGCACGCCCGGGACTTGTCTGATGCACTACGACATTGGCTGCGTTCTGAGAGGGCAGCTACTTTTGAGGAGTTGAGTGAGCTGGTTCTCTTGGAGCAGTTCTTTAAGTGCACAGGCGGGGACTTAACATTAAATATAAAGGAAAAAATCCTAGAACTCTCCAGGAGGCAGCAGAAATGGCTGACCGCCGACTGTCATTAATTCGAGGGTGCGGAGCAGCAGCTAGGAGTGAGTCGGGTGCAAAGGATCGTACCCCTCCCCCTCCCAAGAATTTTGATACACATAAATACACATAACCATCTAGCACTGACAATAAAACTGAACATAAACCAAATACCGTCCCGTATAAGAAGTCTAATGGTACCTCCCACTCCCAAGGGAAACCAAAGAGTAAAGAGTGCTTTGCATGTCACAAGGAGGGTCACTTTGCAAATGCTTGTCCGAACAAGCCACCAAACAAGGTTGTGTCATTGGCCCGCAGCATAGGGGTGTCGCCTATATCTTCTGAGTTTGCCAAGGGTAGTTCGTCAGAGTGTGGGACACAGCCTGTGTTCAAGAGTCCGGAAGGCTCGAACCCTGTCCGCGACGTCTTTGGGGGTCATAGAGGGCATGGTTTTGTGAGGTGGGCTGGCGAAAGGCGAGGAGTTAAGCTATTGCGTGATACGGGGGCTTCTCAGACCTTGTTAAAGAACTTTACTGGTAGACCGATTAACGCTGCTCGGGTGGTGGTAGCTCAGGGGATTAATGCTACGAAGTCCTACCCGCTGGTGCGGATGGAGCTGGAGGTGGGTGGTGTGGCGAAGGAGCTGGATGTAGGAATTGTAGAGAACTTGCCTGTTGGGGGCGTCGACCTCCTCCTTGGCAACGACTTTGCGGTGCCTGCTTCTAAGGTTTCACCCTTGGTCGTTGCCGAGAAGGCGGCCGACGTTAGTAGGGAGGAACAGGAGTGGGTTGAGAAGTGTAGCGTACAAACCATGGCGTGTGTTGTGACGCGTTCTCAGACATCCGGAGCCTTGCAGCCACCACCTCAGTCTATCAAACCGCGGAGGAAAGGTCACAAGAAAACGGGAAGTGTTGGTCAAATGGAGAGTTTTGAGCCGGCAGTGTTTCTTGGTGACTCATTATTGGCACCTATGTTAGAGTCTGGAGAGGCCCCGGGGCCTGTCACCGCTAGTGCAGGTGCAGGGCAGGAAGAGACTCTGCGACAGCATCGTTATGCGCAGCGTAAGGAAAGGATGGCTCAGCGGGACATTGGAGGTGGAAATAAATTATTTAAGATGAACTTGGATAATCTCGCACCTGCTGATATATGTTCCTTGCAGCTGGAAGATCCTGAAGTCAGGGCGTGTGGTAATGGTGCTGTCGAACTGGAGAGCGATGGGGATGCGCAGCCTGGTGATTTTTTCTTGTCCGAGGGGATCTTGTATCGGAGACATCAGGATCCCAAGAAAAAGTGGGATGGCGGGTCAGGATTAGTGGACCAATTAGTAGTACCGAGGGTGTGCCGTGAGAGCTTATTGAGATTAGCTCATGATATGCCTTTGGCAGGGCACCTGGGGGCACGTAAGACGGAGGCAGCTCTGAGCAAGCTTTCCTGGTGGCCTGGGTTAAAGGCGAGTGTAGTGTCATGGGTGTCACAGTGTCACACTTGTCAAGTTGTTGGGAAACCCAATCAGGTCATCCCGAGAGCCCCGTTACAACCCCTCCCTGTCATTGGGCCGCCCTTCAGCAAAGTAGTTATCGATATGGTTGGCCCATTGCCCCCCACTAGTGCCGGCAATAAATTTTTACTAACTGTAATGGATGTAGCAACATGGTATCCAGATGCTTACCCCATGCGCAACGGGATGGCTAAGACTGTTGTCAAAAACCTACTTGTCTATTTCTCTCATTATGGCTACCCTCAGGAGATCCAGTCTGATCAGGGATCCAATTTTACTTCTGCTCTGTTTAAGCAGACCATGCAGCAACATGGGATAGTGTCTGTGGTGTCATCTGCCTACCATCCCGAGAGTCAGGGAGTTTTGGAAAGGTGGCACTCGACTCTCAAGAGTATGTTGCGGTGTTATTGCATGGAAAATGGGAAGGACTGGGATCTAGGTCTCCCATACGTTTTATTTGCTGCGAGAGAAGTACCTGGGGAGAGCTTGGGATTTAGCCCGAACGAGTTGGTTTTTGGACACAGGGTCAGGGGGCCCCTCCACATAGTCAAGGAGATCTGGGAGGGAGTCACAAAGCCATGCTCGCTTCTAAAGTATGTAGTTGAAAGCCGTGAGAGAATGCTAAAGAGCCTGGAGGTAGCAGGTCGGAACCTTAAGAGTTCACAAGCTCAGATGAAGGACAGATACGACCAGAAGGTGAAGCTGAGGGAATTTGAAGTAGATCAGGAGGTACTGATACTACTGCCTCTGGTGGGACACCCCTTGTCTGCCAAGTATTCTGGTCCGTATCGGGTTGTAAGGAAGGTTTCTGATCTCGACTATTTAGTAGCTACTCCTGATCGTAAGAAAAAGAACCAACTTTGCCATGTAAATCTGATGAAAGAGTATGTGAGGCGCCCCTCCGAGCCTCTCACTGTCCCGGTGTTGATCTGCAGCGATCGTGGTGGAGAAGGAGGAAGGGACAGTCAAGCTGCGGGGGAGGATAATTGGGATTGCCATGTTTCTGCGGATCAGTGGGCGGGGAATTCTAGACAAGTGGCTCACGAGTTGATATTGCACCTGCCTGAGCAACAACGTGTTGCTGTGCAGCACTTGTTTGATTCAAACCCAGCTGTTTTCGCGGAGCATCCTGGCCTCACTACTCAAGCAGTGCACGATGTCGATGTTGGGGACCTCCCGCCCTTTAACACCTTACGAGCGGCCTATGCGGTTTATTTATGTGTACCGCACAGCGGGGTGTTTTTAGCCAAAATAGGGCTGTTTACGTGATCATTTTCATGCCTAAATAAGACCCAGAACGTAAAACAAGTACCTATCCCTGAAAGGGCATAAACAGAGCTTTCGAATGACACCATAACGATCCTTGTATGATGGATAGTTTTCTTGCAATAACCGTGCAACGCGAGTGCAAAAAGCAGGTAATTCGGTACTTTCAGTACATAATTGAGTATGTAGCGAGTGAGAGAGGGAGGAGGGAGCTGAGATTTGTGTCAGTAGGTTCGCCGCGGTGGTCTGGAGCATCCATACGCTCGCTAGTCTCCTGCCACCACTTGTCTCTCTCTCTCAGCCACATTACGTGCTGAAATTGCCACTCGAGTTATGTCGAGCGCCGCCACATAGTCCAGCTTTTTTTAACTCGACTTATGTTGCTCGCCGCTAATTAAGGGTTAAATCAGTGCCATACCGTGTTCCCCCTATTAAATTACCAGCACTTAGGGAAGAGCTGGATTATATGCTGAAACGTGGGCTGATTTCTGAGGGTGCAGTAAGGTGGACTTCCCCAGTCACACTGCAGCCCAAACCAGATGGCAAGGTGCGGTTTTGTATAGATTTCCGCAGGTTGAATGGTTTAACCCCCACAAATGCCTACCCTCTCCCTCGCGTGGACGACAGTGTGGATAAGATAGGAAAAACCAAGTTCCTCACTAAGATAGACCTTGTTAAGGGTTATTGGCAAGTGCCCTTGTCTGAGCGAGCGCAAGAGGTGTGTGGGTTTGTGGTGGATGGTGCCACATATAATTGCCATGTTATGCCATACGGGCTGAAAAATGCCCTGCAACGTTTCAGAAATTAATGAACGACATTGTAGCCGACATTCCCAACTGTACGGTGTACCTAGATGATGTCATAATATACGACGATGATTTTAACAGTCACTGTGCTCACATCGGACAGCTTTTTAATAAACTGAATGAAGCAGGTTTGGTGGTAAACCTGGGTAAGTGCGATTTTGTCAAAGCCACAGTTTTGTACCTGGGGTTCGAGGTGGGGATGGGTCAGGTGTGCCCTCCACAGACAAAGATCAAAGCCATCGATCAGTTTCCCCAGCCTACGACTAAGAAACAAATCATGCGGTTTCTAGGTATGATAGGCTATTATCGTCGCTTCATCAAAGGCTATTCAACTGTACTTGCACCTTTAACTGACTTATTATCTAAGGACAAGAAGTTCCGGTGGTCTCCTGAGTGTGCAGAGGCGTTTTCCTTGGTGAAACACCTGTTATGTACCCACCCCATACTCAGGGCCCCGGACTTCAGCAGACCTTTTCAGCTGGCGACTGATGCCAGTGGTGTAGGGGCTGGGGCTGTCTTGTTACAGACAGATGATGAAGGTATCGAACATCCAGTGAGTTTTTGCAGTAAAAAATTCAATAGTGCACAAAGGAATTACTCTGTAATTGAAAAAGAACTCCTGGCGATAGTGCTGGCGCTCAGGCACTTCGATGTATATGTTCCTGCTTTCGGACCAGTCGTAGTGGTTTATACCGATCATCACCCTCTGAAATTCTTGAATCAGTTTCATAACCGGAATATGAGGCTGACCAGGTGGTCACTCATGCTTCAGGAGTATAATCTCGACATACGCCATATTGCCGGTTCTGATAACGTGATAGCGGATTGTCTATCATGGGTGGATGATGTTGGTTAGACTGCCACAGGATTGAGGGTTGGGTGTTGAGGAAAATAGGCTGTCACTGTAGTTCAGCCGAAAAAAACAAATTAAATTAAAAAAGCAAAAACCTTATAAAAACTCTTTATTTTTTATAACGTGTAGAATTTTGAATAAGATGTTGTAGCAGTATCTAAGTTGAATGTTTTCGCTTATTGTCGCTGAGTTAGTTGAACTTGCTCGGTGGAGCGCAACAGTCTTTATTTTTTTTTATATATAGTGCCTTGTGTCGCAACAGTGTGAGAAGCTTTCTGTTAGATATGAAGAACTTAGTCAAGGGTCTTATATCTTAGGGGAGGTGTGACGCTTCTGCATAGTAACCACGTGCGGGCATGCGCGCGCATCGGCTGCCCAGCCGTTTAGAAACCGGCTGGTGGTAGCCGGCCGGCAGGCTTTCCCTTAGTATATATCCTACGACAATGTAACTAATGTCTGGGATATTCTTATGTTGTTTCACAGCTTGAAGCTGCCCTTATTCTTAACCAACGCATCTTAATATATTTTATTCTCGATAGTTGATTGTTTCATTATAATATATAAGATGTAAGTCTAGTGAGAGCGGGAAGAGACGAGCGGGAGAGAGAGACCGGCTTGGGACGTTGCTTCGCGTGGAGAGACCAGCTTGGGACGAGCCTGAAGCGCTGCCACGTGCATTTGATTGCAACGTTACGCTTAGTTTCGACTCACGCACGGGGTAGAGGATTTTGACCAGGCAACTGTGTTGAGTGTTGCCAAGCCTGGGATGTATTCTGCATGCCTAGGGTGGGGTCCAGACAGATCCAAGTCTTAGAGCTCACCTCATTGTCGTACCCTTCGGACCCCCTTGATATCTATCCCTCTCAACCCACTTAGAAACGTTCTCTCTTACTTTGTATACCTTCTTTCCACTACTTCACCAATCTATTTAATTATCCCATCCCCTTGATAGACCTTATATCTATTATTGTATTAACGACGAGCTCTCAGATAACTAGATTGGATTTTGGGCCTTATGCAGGGATGTAATTGTTAATGAGACCTAGGAAGCTTTTTTGTTGTCTCATATTTGGTGGTTTCATGCTTGCTAGTGTGTTCTTGTGTCAGGTTAGCAGGGGCTAGACCGGAGGGGAGGCTTTTTGCGATCCTTTAAGTAAAGTCTGCTGGTGCGAGTCCCATGGACCCGCACGACTTTACTAGGATACCCGTGGGAGTCTGGGGGCATTTTCTTGTCTGTGTCCCTGTGTGTCTAGCGTTGTGTTGTGTGAGGGCCATTGCCTAGTCCACTCAGCACTGCACTAGCACGTCTTGCTTTTGTTTTAGGGTCGCCAGGAGAGAGTAAGATACTTGCGATCTGAGTCTCTCAAGAGAGCACCCTTTCAATTAGAGTAATTTGGCGCACAGACCTGGGAACATCCCTAGGCTAGAGCAGGTGGCTCAGCCCGGGTATCGGAAGCCTATATCCTTCCGGCTAGACCTCTGCCACCTGGCAGATTAACAGCTAGGGGTTTATTATCTCTGTATGCTTGTTATTGTGCCACAGTTTACCGTTTTTTGTGAGCATTGTGAGTCAGGGTGTGGCTTAGAGACTCTGTCCGAGCAGGCTTGCCTGACTAAGAGTGAGAAGCACACCTGTATGTGGTTATGTTGCGAGTTGCTACCTTTATTTAATTATACCTATGCCATTATACACTGTAGGTCCTATCACTAGTATTTATTCCTGCTTATGAGTTAAGAGTTCTCTAAATCCGTAACGTACTTTCTTTGCTAAGCATCAGATCCTACAGTAGCCGCATGCAGTTTAGAGACCCGCATCTTGTCTACCTGTACGATGTTTTGAGGACTGTTTGCTTTCACCTTCTTTCACGCAGGGGTGATTAGTTGTATTAATTAACGTAACGTTAAATGTACTTTCTTCTAGTTTGTTATTAAATTGTTTCTGCAATTTAATTCCGTTATCTATCTTTTCCTTGAAGCTTTAAAACGTAAAACAGTACCTATCCTGAAAGGCATAACAGAGCTTTCGAATGACACCATAACGATCCTGTATGATGGATAGTTTTCTTCAATAACCGTGCAACGCAGTCGACTTATGTTTTTAAGTCAACTTAATTGTGTGATCTTTTATATAGCCTGCTTGACTATCAGCAGTCTATAGTGCGTGCACCCTGTAACCGAGTCATAGGATACCTCGTTGTCCAGGCAGGACTCTTGACGGTTTAGGGTGGTTTGTTGCCTGGGTTTATAGATAAGGGTTGGATCTAGCGTTTTCCGTTGTTCCCGCATACCCAGTCCAATGGAAAGAGCCCATTGTTTATATATCCCAGGACGTTAACATTAGTGTGAGTCTGTACTCAACACTAAACTCTTCAATGCTCTATGAAAGCACTGGAAGTCTAGTCCTACAGCAATCAGATATGGAATCTTCTGAAAAGGTCTGATGCTCTAAGATGCTCGTTAATATAGAACAGAAATAAATGGAGGGGCAGGACACCAAAGCGTGTATCTTAAATACACCAATAAGTAGGATACATATATATAACAAGGGAGTGCAACAACTCTGTGACAGCACTAATAATAACCACTCAAAACAGTACTTCCTTAGCCAATGTAACAGCCAAACTGGGTTGTGCACTATGCATCAACCTAGGCTAAAATAAGGCGTGAATAATTCCTAAAGCATACACAATGAAAGTTAATAAACACAATGCTGTCTTTCTCACTAATAGAGTCTAGCAGTGGCATAAAAGGTACTAGGAAACTAGGCAGAGCGCAAGCATGCTCGTAGCCTACTGTCTCCCCTTGAACAGATTTCCCTTATGTTACGTTAAGTGACTTGGAGGCTCTCTTGGTAAGTCCAGATATCAAGTATATGGTCTTACCCTGGCACTCCACAAAGGTCAACAAAATGAGGTAGCAAGCATACAGGTAAGTGTAGGCAAAAGCCCTTCACCTGTATACTGCTACACTCGCAAAGGAAAATATGCACAAGGGTTACAGGCTAGCTAGCTTCGTCGATGTTGTACAGGCTCTGACTTGCCACATACATAACTCAGACAACGACCAAAGATACCTTCCACTGTCTAGCATTAAATAATAGGAAAGAACAGCTCAATAATTAGAAGCACCCCAACACTATGATACAATTTGACTATGACTCTAATAATCCCTAAAACTAGTGCAAACATATATGGAGAGCTGGTGCTGGTAATACGACTGGCCGACTATGGAAGTCGTATACAGAACCAGAAGGGATAAGTAATAGAGTAAAGAGAGAAGTATGAAAACGAAGAAGTTCAGAGAGAGAGAAAGTAGTACAGGGGTTAGATTGGGGGACAGATTGCAAAGGACATGTAGGACCAAGCACGCCGTGCCAAGCTCTGCAGGAGAAACTTGGGCAGGAGCCCCCCCAGCACTAACAAAGGCAGCAGCACCCAATCACAGACGACTATGTCATGAGGAGCAGGCGTCACGTGACGCGTCAGGCCCGCCGACCACTCACAAGCTGGGAAACTCCTCCGAGCTAGGGAGGCAAACGTACATACACACGCACATACTACCACCTCACTGCCTACCTCGCTCTTTCTCCTTTAACTTCACACGATGCATCTTATATTCTATCAATGATATAAAATACTTCCAAGTGTCACAGACAAGAATAAATATCACCACTGATCTGTCTGTGACAATATGAACTCTATGAAAGAAAGAACATCGTTCTACGATTAGTGTAGCCCATTTCACTGCCCTAGCGAGCACTAGCGAGTTACGAGTGCATTCTGGCAAGCTGGCCAGCGAAACTCTTTACCTATAAACACTCTATAAAGTAAAAGCAACTAGAAACTGAGCTAATTCCTGTATATGGTATTCCTGTAAAAAGAATTGGACACATTAAGAATAGTGAATAAAGTATTTACACACACACTAAGTAATGCATAGTATCGCACTGTCACTGTATATGTCACTTGTATAACACTATCGGCTACCTTAGCAGATTAGGGATGGTGCGTCCTAATGGCTGATCTATCTGCTACTGCCTGGGTGCTCTCATAGTGGGCACCTGCTTTCTACCAGTGTGGTGTGACACTCGTACTTAGTTACTAGCGATCATCTTGGTGTTGCAACAATTCTCTGAAAGGCGGTGTGAGAACCGTGCTTACTTGCAGGAATCATACCAAGGCTTTTATAGGAGGGGGTTATGAATCTCTATGGGTGAGATCATACCCAACTAGAGATGTACAGTTGCATACTTAAGTAAGTGAATAACTGTTATAATGGTGTGAGTTATATATGTTATTATTACAGTCTATCCTAGAGTGTAGTCACTTAAAATGCGCTGTTACATTAGTTTGTCTTTATATTAATGCTATGCTTACATAATGTTTAATTATTTATTATGGAAATCATGGGTACTAGGGTAGTAGACTAATAATTAAATATTTTTATGTCATGACCCAGCCAGGGCAGTTGTGCAGCACTCCAATACCTTAACCACTAGACCACCAAGGAGCTTAACCCGAGAACAGCGAGCAGACTCTTAAGAGGTTTTCGTGGTGAAAGGCGACGAACCTCTTAACCCTCTCACATCCTTATGACGCAGAGGTTGCCAGATTAGCAATAAGAAATAGATTACTCTCACTCTTTTAATTACCTCTCCAAAATTAGTTTTCTGCCCACAGCTAACTCAAAGACAACTGCAGAGGTAGAAGTAAATAAACTAAAGGTTTATAAATACCCCGGACGGTAACAAAGGCTTTACAGTATCCCTAATAGGCTCAAAAATTGCATCAGGACATGAGAGGGTTAAGATCCAAGGCCTAAACATTTTTTGTTTAACCCTCTCACGTCTTGACGCGATTTTTGAGCCTATTAGGGATACTTTAAAGCCTTTGTTACCGTCAGGGGTATTTATAAACCTTTAGTTTATTTACTTCAACCTCTGCAGTTGTCTTTGAGTTAGCTGTGGGCAGAAAACTAATTTTGGAGAGGTAATTATAAGAGTGAGAGTAATCTATTTCTTATTGCTAATCTGGCAATCTCTGCATCATAAGGATGTGAGAGGGTTAAAAGGCCCCAGTAGCACTTAAAACCAAGAAATATGTGAATAAGTGAGATAATTCCCCTCCATACCTTCTATCGCTCTTCCACAACAGTCGAAACCCCCTCCTTTCCCCCCCCCCCCCTTCAATTATCTCCTATTTTTCCTCTTGTTCCCAATTTTATCAGTGTATTTACTGCGCCAATATCTCCAAGCCGGCTCCAAGGTGTGTTCCTGCGTGTATCTAGTGCATGGGGAGAGATAGAGAGAGAGAGTGAGAGATAGGCTTCAGTCTCCCTCTAGGCTACGAGAGAGGAGGGGGTTAGGCTCGCGCGTCTATCACCTCATGATTGGACGGCGGCAATAATTCGCGATTTTCACTCCCAAAATACTATTCCCACTTGTTTTTTTGCTGTTACATGTTAATATACTCATATTAAACGTAAAATAGGCGTATATGAATACGTAATAACGATATTTATTGTAAAATTACGATTTTAGGTGGGAATGAAGCCTAATATTGTTGCCTAGCAGTAGGGTGTTCACTACATATAGCCCCCGCTGTTAAGGTTAAAGTAATGGCTTCATTTGGAATAAATTCCATCCACCACCGACTCGTGGTCACGTAGTTTGATGCCATACACACATACACCTTACACACAAACACTAGCAACTATAAGTACTAGTCATCTGGGGCAAAATTTAATGTCTCTTACCCCAGTTGATGAATCATGATGGCCGAGGTTGGGTGATCTCTTAGATTGTTACTATGTAATCAATCTATTGATAGGGTCACTAATACAAATACTGTCCCTATACTGTTGGATACAGAAGATTGTGAGATAAATGTAGATTAAGTAGTAGACTTAGAGTAGTAGGAATAGGTTTAATCAAATTAGGTTATCAAAAGTATACTCCAAAACACATTTTATATATATTCCACATCTAATAATTTATATGAAATAGTGCAGTAGTATTATACATTCCCCTCTGGTACTACACCCGTTGCTGTCTGTCGTAGGGGGGCTTCGGGGATGGCAACTGAGGCTTCATGGGGGATCATTTCCCTCTCCCCTCGAGCTTCCGCCGTCGGTTTGGCTAATTTTGCGTTGTATATATTTCCATTTTCCTTTACTATATTTACTAAAAAAAAATCCCCATCTGTTCTTATCCTGTCTCATCGGATTGTCGGCTTGGGGAAGTTGAGGACATGGACTCGTTTGCGGAAGTACTTCCGCTATTCAAACCCGCTGATACTCGCCGAAATGTTCGCTAATAAAAATCCACTAATAAAAATCGGACTTCCGCTACAACGGAAGTTATTGCGGAAGTGCCCACCTCTGTTGCATATTAAGAAGAACACAGTGTCAAATCAATGAATATTCTTATATGTACAGGCGTATTAAGGCAGTCAAGTATATATATACATACTGGTAGGTACATCATATCACAGTACTGTATTGGTATAACAAAACACGTATTTTGCAGCAATGGCAAACATGGGGTTTTGCACACAGGATAGGTTAGGTCTACCCTAATCACCAAGCATAGGATTAGGCTAGGTTAGGACTATCCTGGCCATTATACAGTATATACATATTATTTGCGGTAGGCCATCTATGACCTACAGGCAGGTAAATACATTGACATAAATATATACAGTCTTTTACACCAACATCCCTCCCCTCACCCACCCCGTCGGGATTGCGCCAAGGGGACGGATCCAAGGGTGGGGGAATACCTCATGCAGTGAAACGCCCTCAACATGACTCTGAGATGCTCTGGCCCGTAGCCAAAGCTACAAGAAACAAAGTGTTGCCTAGCAATCACCCCAGGGTTGGGTATTTGAAGAAGTGTGTGTGGGAAGTAATCCTAAAGTCCTCGCCAAAGACATTGAGGAGGAAATTGGAATCTGGCATAGGGGTAGCTGGAGCCCAAAACAGGCTCTGATAAAGCAACGGAAATCTTTTTTGATTTAGTGCCAGCCCCGTGAAGGTCTCACAAGGCTCCTAAATAACAGACAGGTGGTTCCCAATAGTGTTGCAAATGTTCAGATGCGAGTTGGAGTATAGGTCTCTCATAATATTCAGTTCACCATACGTATTCTCCTCTTGTAGCAATTGTTTCGACCATACTTTCCTTTTGTGCTTCTTCTTAGTTATTATATGTAGTACCCTACCATGTAGCACGCATTAGCTAACACTGTCTTCTCTGTAAACATTTCCAACACAAGTATTCTGCAACCTCACAAAGCAATGTGGATTGTTTTGTTTTTCATAATGATTCTGACAAGGTTACTGAACATGCCGCAACTTTGAGTAACCTTGTTACTGTCACAATATACTGTGGTGTGGAAATAGCTTTAGGGCAATGAATAAGTACTCTTATAAAACAACCACCAAGTCTTTACCACTAAAACTTGATTTTATACAAATATTTGCGCATGCGTATATTAATATTTTGTGTCATGCCCCAGCCAGGGTTCGAACCCAGGCCAGTAGTGCAGCACTCCAGCACCCAAACCACTAGACCACCGAGGAGCTTATAAGTAGTGGCTTCATTTGGAATTATATCCCATCCACCACCACCCACTCTGACTCGTGATCACGTAGCTAGATACCATACACACATACACCTCACACACACAAACACTAGCAACTAAGTACTAGAGAAGGATACTTGTAATCTGTGGCACATTGAAGGGCTCACTGAATAAACAAGTAGAGCCCTAATAAATTAATATTTTGGGACATGCCCCAGCCAGTGAAAGATTGAACAGGTTTATTTATTTATTTGTTTATGTTTTTCTATGTGAGTGAGGGAGGCAAAAAAGCAGAACTGCCTGTAACGACTGCCTCCACCAGAGCTGAAAAAGTGACAGAGCCAAAATCAAGGGACGTTCGAGCCAAAATGCCTGGGCACACAGAGTTTGAAACAACTTAAGTCATAGAAAGAGGGAAAGACTGATTCTGGGAGAGAGTTCCAGAGTTCAGCTGTTGAATAGAAGAAAGACAGAGTAATGTTTCACACTTGGGTTGGGGAGTTGCAGAGTAGGTGTGGAATTGTGTTGCAAGATGGGTACCACGTACCCTACGTAGAGGAAGTGGTATACACTGGGAGAGCTCTGAGGAGCATTGATTATTGTAGTAGCGATAGAATAGCGAGAGAGATGCAACAATGCGGTGAAGAGAGAGAGATTGCCGAGAGTTGGTGAGTGGACGGGGAATTAATGATACAAAGGAGTACATTGGAAATCAAGCAACAACAGGTCTGGTGACCCTTCTAGGCTGCTTGTCCTCCAAAACACTGAGGATCAATGTCCAAACAGTGGCTTAGAGTGGGTAAGGGATCATTGGAAAGGGAAGTACTGCCCTGGAACTAATGTCTGTGGCAGGATTAGGAAGTTAGTAGGGGACAGATGGGTTAGTAACTGAGGGGGGGATAAAATAAAGTTATTCATTTACGAACGCAGTCAGTCGCGGGTTTGATGTAAGATAATTGTCTAGGCGAAGTTTAAATGAATCAATGGTGCTGCAGTCTATAACATCTCGGGGAAGCCCAATCCACAACTTGACAACTCGATTGAAGAAGAAATTCTTAGATTCGTGCTAGTTAAAAGATTTACCGATAATTTTGCAACCGTTTCCCCGTGTGTAATTAGATTGGTCGATAGTGGAGTACTTACTACAGTTCATATTGTCGATGCCTTTGATAATTTTGAACACTTGAATTAAGTCGCCTCTTAATCTGCGCTGGGTTAAATGAAATAGATTTAATTCTCTAAGACGCACCTCGTATGGTTTGTTCTTTAGGCTAGGTATCATTTTGGTAAATCTGCATTGAACTCATTCTAGCTTGTCTATATCTTTTTGGTAATAAGGGCACCAGGATTGAACGCAGTATTCCAGAAGAGGGCGGACAAAGGAATTGTAAAGGATTAGGATAACTTCTTTGGATTTATGTTCAAATGACCTGCCTATAAAGCCAATTATTTTGTTTGCTGTCTTAACAACTTCTGAACATTGTTGACTCGGTTTTAGGTTACTCGATATTGTTACTCCCAGATCGGTTTCTCTGTTTACATTCTTAAGCTGAGTGCCATTCATCGAATAGTTTGCTTTCTCATTTTTGGTATCCGATATGTAGTACTTTACATTTATCCGCATTGAAACTCATTTGCCAAATTTGGGCCCAATGTGACAACTTATATAGATTGTGTTGCATATCGTCAACTTGTTCTTTTGAGAGTACGCTATTTGCAATTTTTGTATCGTCAGCAAATTTTGAGATTGTACAGGCGAGACCCTCATCTATGTCGTTTATGTCAATTAGAAAGAAAATTGGTCCTAGTACCGATCCCTGGGGTACCCCGCTACTTATATTGGTCCATTTAGATGCCTTACCATTTATGTCTACTCTTTGCTTTCTGTCGCGGAGCCAATTTTCTGTCCATTTCAACACACCGTCTTGTATTCCATGCTCTTTTAGTTTTAGCAGTAAACGTTTGTGGGGAACTTTGTCAAAGCCCTTTTGAAAATCAAGGTATATAATATCTACAGCTTTACTCTCATCATAGAGGTTGAGGATATCGTGGAAGAAGTCTAAGAGGTTTGTTAAACAGGAACGTTTGCTATGAAAGCCGTGTTGAGTATCTTTAAGTATGTTATTTTTCTCTAAGTGATTGACGAGTCTGTCTCTTATGAGCGTTTCTAGCATTTTACATACAATTGAGGTTAAGCTAATTGGACGATAGTTACTGGGTAGGGATTTGCTGCCTTTTTTAAATATCGGTGTTACATTAGCTAGCTTCCACTGATCAGGCATAGTTCCAAACTGCAAGGATTTATTGAATAGCAATGTCAGTGGTTTGGAGAACTCTAGGTGAGATTGTATCAGGTCCGGGCGTTTTATTTATCTTGAGTTTGTCTAAACATTTCAATACTTCTCTCTCTGTAATGGTGATATTGCTTAGAACATCAGAATTATCTATCTGAATCGGCGATGCTGTAGGGGAGGAGGAAGTTCTTTTCCTGTGGCAGGCCTACGGACTTAAGTGTTCTGGGACTGTTTTTTTAGGTTTATATGGCCCCAGCCGGGATTAGAATGCTAGTTTGGTGGGCCTCACTGGGCCAATCACAGGCCTGGGGGGATTAAGGCTCCTGCTGTGTAATCCAGTGAAGGAGGTGATAACTAATGGTGGTGGTGGTACAATATCCCTGATCGTGCTATGCCTGACAAATCTACCTTCACTTTTTGCCCCTTCTTAATTCAGGCCCCTGATTGGTCAGCGGCTCTTGAGGGTGCTGGGCAGATGCAGTTAAAGGGACATGAGGGGTGCTGGGATGTCGAGTGGGTGCCGGGTGTAGGAAGTGGATATGGCTTACATCCACTTTCAAGAGATTCAACTTCAGTGTATACTCAGAGATTTCCTAGTGAAATCTCAAATATGATGGCAGGTACACTTCACTCCTCAGCTGCGGGATCTTGGTCGGTGATGGGGCTGTGGGCAGTAGAATTGTGGGCGGCGGTGAGGTTGTGGGCGGCAGGGGGTGAGCGGTGTGTTCTGGTCTGATCCCACTATATTATTATTCTTATTATTAAAAATAATACTAAACATAAACAAAAACAAATTTAATAAACAAAACTTGAAATGAAAACGGCATTGCTATCTTGTCGAATTTAGCAAAAATATTCAACTGAAAACTTATCTAAATAAATTGCATGTAAAAAACAACAATTTACACTAATTTAAATATTTTTTGAATACAATGTAAGAGCAAATATGTTAAACAGAGCTCAACCTTTGACCATACAATTTTGACTAAACGTTATTTAAATTTGTATTAACTTTTTCCTTGGCCATGTCAGATAAAGCTCCTCAAGTTTGATGAATATAGAGATTTCGAGGTAGTGACCTTTGACCTTGATCTTTAACCATGACCTTGGATATATTATTTCGGGATGATAATCAATATATTGTTTAACCCTTCTTTAGCGGGGCCCGACTTAAGTCTGTGTGCAATTTTGGCGCAATATTGGCTCTGAGAGAGAGCCGAGTGGTGGGAGGAGCGTAGATTACCTCATGACCGCTCGCCACGACCGTCGTGGGCCCACTGACATGTACTCCACACTACTCCACCCTCTCTCACTCGCTACACACGTAATTATGTAACGAAATGACCGTATTTTAGCGATTTTGTCCTTCGGTTGCACGATCGTTGCAAGACAACCAGTGATCGTAGAAGGATGGTTCGGGTGTCATTGGAAAGCTTAATTTATGCCCTTTCAGGGATACATACTTGTATTACGCTCTGGCTCTTGTTTATGCATGAAAAAGAGCACGGAAACAACCCCATTTATGGTAAAAAAAAACGCTGGGCGGCACGGTCAAATATACCGCCTAGGCCGCTCGTTGAGTGTTAAGTAATGAGAAATTTGGTAACAGTTTTTTTTTGTGAAATCAAAAGAAATTGAATAATTTACATTTGACCTGAACATTGATATAGGA
The DNA here is from genome assembly GCA_032716605.1 of Paralithodes platypus. Taxonomy (NCBI): domain Eukaryota; kingdom Metazoa; phylum Arthropoda; class Malacostraca; order Decapoda; family Lithodidae; genus Paralithodes; species Paralithodes platypus. The sequence continues at coordinate 28,223,963 of CM064507.1, read as the reverse complement.
TTATTTTAACTTTTGCATTAGGAAATCAATTACCTTTTACCTGTAATAATACTGGTTGAATCTCGTGACATAAATATGTAGGACAAAGTATTATGCACTAACTTATGCTCTTAACCTTGACTTCTTCATAAAATCAGTTGTATATTACAAAGGGCAGTCCATAAGCCGCTATGACACGGACAACTTTCACCAAGCATAACAGCGTTTCATTGAGCAAATTTGGCCTAGCAGCTTGGCGTAATTAGCACACGGTACCTAGCAGTTTTGCCGAGCAAAGAGAAACAAACGAAGATCTATCATGAATTACTGACAAAAACATATGCTTTATGAAAGTGTTCTGTCTTCAAATTGAGTTTAATATCTTTAAATTAGTATGAATATTACGCTATATTAATATAATTATGTTGCGCATGTCAAAATTCATCATTCTGACGAATCATTGTTGGGAAAACTAGGCTATAGCCTAGCCGCACTGAATGAGACTGCTTGCTCAGAAGTTATACACTTTAAAGTAGGCCTATAATTTGTTGCTTTTAGTGAACCCTTATCAATATATAGAACACAATCTACTACCCACCTTACGAAATACGCCAACTTGATATTGATAATTGCTTCATGCATTATGGGTTTCATCGTAATATTAATCAATTATAGCATTATACTGTAGGCTACAGTACTCCACTGTGAACACCATGTGATTGTAAGCAACAGAGCTAATGTTTCATTGCATGCTGCAGTATATTTTTCTATTAAACTGTTAAAATCTAGTCCTACCCGGGTATAAGTTAATTCCAAGCGTGAACTACCTGTAGCCTAACTGCTAGTAGCCTATGTGTTAGTCTTAATATCTATCATATAAAACAAAAATAACAAAGTATGCCTAGGCACATTTTAATAATATAGAATAAAGCAAACATAGCCTATGATAGCATTGATGAAATTAGTTAGAATATGATATAACATTATAGTTAATTTAATCAATGCTATCATACTCTAACTAATGCTAACTTTATTAACCAATTAAATAATCATAAATAGTAAAATAATTATAAAATATTAAACAACCTATTATCAACTCTGCTTCTATTAACCCTATATATACAAATACAAATATACTAAGAACAAAACAAACAAAATATAAGAAGAAAAAAACATCATCCTCGCCGGGCCTCGAACCTGCAACATCAGAATTATCAGATTCAAAAGCGTTACCGCTGATGCTAGGCTAGCGCGACACTGGTAAGCGAGTAATGGGACAGTTATTTGAGCGGAGTAAGGCTCTTGCTATTATACTTCAGCTTATCTTTGTCACTTTATTGCAAAGTATTTTAAGATTAATACATCTATATCATATATATACCACTCAAAATTATATATTACAAAGCTTTAAAAACATGCAACAAGTACATTTAGGTCGGATTAGTGTTAAATAAAGCCGAGGAGACAGCCATGAAAGTTGCGGGAGAGTGATGCAACTCTACTTCACTCCATTTCTTGCTGTATGTTACGTAATTTACCGTTAAATATGTAACGAATCTTGCATATTAATTTAGCATTATATTTGTTTAGTCTTCCTCGCCCATACATCAAGGACAGGAGCCATAATAGCTTGTGAATAGACCATTGGAAAGAGTGGACAAAAGAACGTAGTCAAATGAGCTTTGGTTGTTCAGCTAACTGTACATATAATATGATTGTTTCGATTTTAATATAATAATTGTAAACTTTATAAGTAGTAGGCATAATTTATGCACACATTTCCGATTTATATATTTAAATTGAAGTTCTATTTATCAGGAAGTGTAGGTTTTATACCAATCCTTTCGGTGAGCATAATTTCGCCAAGCAATGATTAGTGAAAAGAGTTCTGGCTTTGCTCAGCGAAACGCCCTAGTTTGGAGTTTTCGCCAAGCAGCATGCTTGGCGAAATGTTGCTTTGCTCAGCGAAAGTTGCCCGTGTGATAGCCCCTTTACTCTACACCTTCAATTGGGAGCGATCAAAGAACACCACAAACATCAACACCAGCAAGACCTGAGCTGCCCTGACCTTGAAAAACATACTACTTTTTTTTACTAAGAATATGAACCTAGGCGACTCGCTATCTTCGAAGCCCTACAAATTCCCTGAGACCCACGATAAATAATCAAACACAAGACCCTGCCCCGGGAGCTCCGCACCCCTCACCAACTGCGTCGAACCCCCCTCATACCCCTCCCACCACCTCCACCTCGCATATAACAGCACAGAAACCCCTAGCCAACCAACAATAAGACGAAATCAGCGTATCGCCCTGCGCCAACGCACAACCAATCAGAACCCACAGAGCTAGAATTAGCTATGCCCACCCCCCTCACCAGGTCAACATGACTCCTATAAATATGACCACCTGTTCATCGCTCATCACTCACTCTCCTAAGTCAAAACGTTGAGGCCATACCACAACTATGCAGACCTAGTATATTATAATTATTATTATATGAGATGCCTAAGTCTCCAACCAGGGTGCAGAAACACCAGCAAGATGAATCCACACTAAACACCCGGAGGCACTGGAGAGAGACTACGGCAACTTAGGAACAAAATAAACATATACTGTATAATGTATATATACATATATTAAACACAGATAACATATTATGCAGTGGAGGATATCAAGTATAAATATAATACAATAAAATAGAATAAAATAAGTTTACAAATTAGACTTAATGCTGCAAAAAAGCATTAACTCTAGACTTAAAAATGGAGATATGAGCTGAATTGACTAGCTCATTTGGCAACTTATTCCACAAGTCAACCATGGCCGGCACAAAACAACGTGAAAACTGTGTAGTAGAAAAATGAACACGGCTCATGGCAAGATCATTAAGATTGCTTGTAAATCTAGTTGCACGAGCCCGGACATAAGGCCCAGGCAGAACCCCATGTAAGGGATGCTAAGGGTTGTTAAAAACTTTAAATAAAAGACTAAGGGCACCAACTTTACGTCGATGACACAGATCAAGAGACAAATGAGGTAGAATAAAACTGATAGAATTTAGTGACCTGTCAAGCAACTGGAGATGGCAGTCAGCTGCTGACAACCAGACAGGTGAGCAGTACTCGAATTGTGGCAAAATAAAAGCATAAAAAGACTTGATAACTGTGGTGTCACAAGCAAATGTTTTATAAACCTTGCGAAGCAGACCAATTTTTTGGGAAATGGAAGAGGAGAAAGAACGAATATGCTTTTAAAAAGTAAGTTTGGGATCCAGAGTAACTCCTAACAAACGCAGAGTATCCACATTCTCAATTTGCTCGCCAGAAACTTGTAGATAAGGATGGGGAGGATCCAAGGTACGAGATCTGCTGATGATAATGGAGTGTGTTTTACTAGCATTAAGTTTCATACCCCAAAGTTCACACCATGATGTAATTTTGGCTAAATCCCTACTCAGAGCAGTAGCAATTACGTGTCGATCTATTGGTGATGGAATTGCCGCATATATAGTTGTATAGTCGGCATAGGAGATTAGTTTATTTTCAAGCTCGGAACACATGTCAGCAGTAAAAATAATAAAAATCAAAGGCCCAAGGACACTGCCTTGTGGAACGCCAGAAACAACAGGAACAAAAGGGGAATGACACCCATCAATGATCACAGACTGAGATCTTTTCGTCAACAAATCTTCAAAGATACTTAAAAAATTGCCACTAATACCGATGAGCTGTAACTTATACAGAAGTGCTTTATGGTTGACTAAGTCAGAAGCAGAACTAAAGTCAATAGCCACGACACGAGACTCATGTCCCTGGTCCAATGAAGATTGCAAGTCATGGGTGAGTGTCAGAAGCGCATCACATTTACGAAAACTAAACTGTGAGTTTGGTATCAAATTATGACTATTACAATAAGAGGAAATGCGTCTGGACAAAAGCCTCTCATAGAGCTTGGATAGGATAGGTGTAATGGAGATAGGGCGATAGTCATCAGGAGATGATGAGGACGTATTTCTCTTTGGAATAGGAGTGATACTAGCCTTACGCCAGCAAAGAGGAAAACTACCTGACTTCAAAAGCAACCTAAACAACACGGCCAATTTAGGTGCCAAGACCACTGCAACCTTTTTAAGAAAGAGAGGGAAAAACCCATCCGGGTCTGTGCCACCAGAGGTATCAAGATCCAGCAAGTACATTTTCAGTTCAGCTGATTTGAATGCCATTGAATTGAGGTTGGGTCTAAGGAAACATGTCAATGGCAATGACAATTCCTGATTACTCTGCTTATTAATAAAAATATTAGATAGAATATTGGCCTTCAATAATGGATCAAAAGAGATGGAGCCATCAGAATCACAAAGAGGAGGCATGGAGGAATCTATTCCAAATAAACTACCTCCAAATAGAAAAAAAAAAATATATATATATATATATATATATATATATATAAATTATATATATATATATATATATATATTTATATATATATATATATATATATATATATATATATTTTTTTTTTTTCTCTGTGGATGAAGGAGACAAAAGGCAAAGCTGTCTGTAACAAGTGTCTCCTAAAAAGTTGAAAGAGTGACAAAACCAAATTCAAGGGCAAAATTTCTGGACACATGGAGCTTGAAACTGTTTAAGTCATAGGATGAAGGAAAGACAGATTGAGGAATAGAATTTCAAAGCTTGCTTGTTGAGTAGAAAAAGAAAGACTGAAAATCGGATCAATCATGGATTAGATAATTGGACAGACTAAGGGTGAGAGTGTGCTGAAAGGTGGGTGCCCCCCACTCTCTGTAAGGGAAAAGTATACACTGAGAAAGCTCTGAAGATGACTGATTTTTTAAATAGTGGTAGAAGAGTAAGAGAGATGCAACATTGCATAGAGACAGATTGTAAGGGAATTACTAAGAGGAGGTGAGGTGATGAGATGAAATGCTTTTGACTCTTTTGTGAAGTGGGGTATAGGTTGAACCTTCCCACACATGTGAACAATACTCGATACATGAAAGCTATGTGGGGATGAAGAACCCACAAAGACGGTTGAGCATACCTAACTTCGGGAAAGGTGTTTTCGCTAGAGTGGAAATAAAAAGTGGTACATTAAAGAAAATGAAACATATATGTCTGAATTGATTAGAATGCACAATATAGTATATTTTTTAGTAATATTATACATAATGTGTTTTCCATTGTCCTTGATCTACTTTATATGACCTTTGGATTATTAATCATAAATTTTGATTTTCATGATTTAACACCTTACGAGCGGCCTAGGCGGTAACTTCTACTACCTGCCAAGAAGGGGTTTTTACCCTAAACAAGCTTATTTTCGTGCTCTTTTTCATGCATAAACAAGAGCCAGAGCGTAATACAATTATGTATCCCTGAAAGGGCGATAATTGAGCTTTCCAATGACACCAGAACTATACTTCTACGACCACGCGTTCTCTTGCAACGATCGTGCAAGACGAGTGCAAAATCCCTAAAATAAGGTAATTTCCTGACATAATTCCTGTGTAGTGAGGGAGAGAGGGTGGATGTGTGTGGAATAAACGTCAGTAGTCGCGCGGGAGCCGTGCCGAGCGGTCATGAGTCAACCTATGCTCCTCCCACCGCTCGGCTCTCTCTCAGAGCACATTACGTGCTCAAAATTGCATGCTACTATAGCCGGGCCCCGCTCTTTAGGTTGGGGTTCTCTTGTCCGACTATAGCCGGGTGCCGCCAAAGAGGGGTTAACACAATCACTGCGGGAGACATATGGATACTTCCTAAATAAGAAAGGGCCATACTGCATTCGACTTACCCATATGTTTTAGTATTACCGGCTGAGTTGGTGACACCAACCCGATCCACTTGTTACCAGACACTTCCATGAGTTTCTAAGCTTGCCAACCATACTTACATCAGTTTGCATTGGTTATGAGAGGTTCCGTGTTCAAACAAGATATGTTATAGAAGCGGAAATACAACAAAAACAGGACTACTTCTTAATTTACTTGTGACAACTATATACCAGGTACGAATGTGAATTTCATTTCATGTTACTGGCCATAGCTCATACTGTCTTCGAAACACAAAATTTGATAAAATAACGGTTTATTCCATTGAGTTATCGTGAACGTAATATACAAGAGAGGGAAGCATAGAAAGTAGTAATACGCTTGACTTGTGGATACAGAATTAGGAAAGTCTCGCTCAATATTGCCAAGGCCGCAAGGTTCATAATGAATGACTGCAGACTTTTATGGAGAAAATTCAATCCAATCTTTAACAAAAACAAAAAAAAGTAATTGAAGCTTATTTGAATTTTGTCACGGATATGAATTGGGCAATAGGGCGATGTATATGAGAGGAAATAGCGAGATAATGCCCATCTGGGCACAGTCTTACCTAAAGAACTCCTCACACTGAAAGTGTTACATTCACATCATGTGTAAATGTAAATACTGACTATTGCTCCTGAACTGTGTTTACATTCACATTATTTGTAAATGTAAATATTGACTATTGCTCTTGAACTGTGTAGTTGACGTTTATATGAGAATATATTTTTGTCTTACATGACTTTTGAATTAATAAGCCAATTCTTATTTAAGTATTTTTATATATTGCATACATAGGGCAACCGTCTCAGTGATGCAACGTGATATCAACGCTGTGCACTCCCTTGTTTGACAGGGTCAGGGCGTGCCTTTATTACTGTGACTTAACCCTTTCCCTGCAGGAGATGTTCCCAAATGCCATGGCAATTTACAGGCTTTTAAAGTCTCTTAAATCCTGTAAAACCGAATGCGAGGGAGCGGGAGCGCGACAGGCCACACGTACTTCTCCCAGCCAGGCAACCGCGGCACTGAGGGCTCTGAGTCAGAGTCTCGCGAGATATACAGTGCTGCCAAAGACAAATGTAGCGTGACATTAGCGATAATTGCTAATTTTAGAGAATGTCTATGGTAGCGCTGCAGGTGAACCCCACGAACTACGAAGCTCGTTTTGGTATCATTTTGAAGCTATTTTCTTTTGTTTTCCGAATAAATTTAATTTAATTCAGACACTTGCCTAATCAATCAGGAGTGCCTGAATAAGCCCTAATATAGCTGAAATAGGCGGCAATACGCCCGCAGTGCAAGTGTTGACTGGACATTTACCACGAATCGAATCGCTAGACCAAGCTTCCCAAACTCTTCCCATATAGGCTACCAATGGCACGGAGTGGGATCGAACTGCCAATCCTTTGAGCAGCATTCAGATGCGCTACCGACCATGCCACAGCCTGTGGCATTGACATTGATGAAAGGTGAATAATCAGTAAAAAAGTGAATAGTGTAATCTTACAATTTGGCCTTAACCTGCGACTTTGATCGTATTTTTTTTCTGACCTTTGCATCGACATTCTGGATATATGCTTAGTGGTGTAACTTGAAATAGCAAACTGTACCAAGTTTGCATTGATATCATAGTTACCATTCACATAAAATTCTTCCAAATTACACATATGCACAATACCCTTGTATTTGAATGATGACAGTCAGACAAGTGCTGCCTATCAAATGACAAAACTAACCACATATCACCCGTTTCCTGCTTACAATAATCCCTACATCACAATTCCACGTCTGATTTTATCTGTATGTATTGTATAATTATGTAATATACAGCATTATACAGTATGTCACTTGAACCAATGTATATCACGCGACTGTACAAAATTACATGTACGTGATTTAAGGACAGTATGTTCTACGTGTCCAAGTCCAAAACACAAACAAAATCGTGTATGTTCCTTCCAGCCCCACTAAAATGTGTGTACATAGATATTCGAGCGCAACATATAGTCGTGCTTTGACTGGTTAATGACCCTGCAATGGTTGTATATGTAGGTTAAGCTTTATAATTTCCACGAATAAACTATGCATTTTTCGACAACCATGGAATAAATGCCAACAACAAATGTGTTCAACAAAGACAGATAACAATATAAATAGAAACTATTTTTCTGCTTAAATGTTATGTATTTAATATTAATAGAGTGAAATATATTTTGATTCGAAATGCAATGACGCAGTTTGATCATAAACGAGAAAAAATTAATCTGGTCATTATCGAGCGAGGAGGGATTTCAAATTATGATAATGTGATTAGGGTTTAATCACGTAGGATGAGTAATGTAATCTGGTGACTGTGTAAGAGTGAATGTGTGTGTGTGTGTGTGAGAGAGAGAGAGAGAGTTATATAGGGTTACATAGATGCACATACTGCACAGCCATTGCGGTCCCTACTAGGCAGTCCGGAATTAATTCTAACATGGGATTTGCTACAAAGAGGAAAGTAAACACAGCAAAGGAGAAGGCTCTCCCCCCACCCACCACTTCTCCCGACTTTAGGTCGGCATGATATTTAGTTGGGGAAAAAAGGTCCCCAGTAGAATGAGAAAAATTCTACTGGGAAATTCATAGTAAAGAATGAAGTTGATAGATAATAATATTATATACTACTGATATTTAACCAATTTGTTTTTTTAAGTATATTACTCTAACCTCCTCAAAATGGATGTTTAACTTCCTATTGAATATGTCAATTGTATTACGCTGTACAACTTTATTTGGCAATCTGTTTCACTCATTGACCACACTGTAGGTGAAGAAGTTCTTTAAGATCTCGAGATTCACCCTTATGGTCTTTTATTTCATTCCATTTCCCCTAGTTGATGAGCTAGTATTGATTTTGAACAGTGAATATAGCCTACATCAATTTTGTCAAAGCCCTTTAATATTTGGAAACAAATCATTAATTGACCTTTTCTTAAGTGATTTTTTTCTAATCTTTCGAAGTAGGATTAATGGTCTCAATGATGGTATCAACTGTGTCGCTCTACGCTGAACTGACTCGAGTTTCTTATTGTCCTTGTTCAGATAAGGACATCATTATTGCATGCCATATTTAAGATGGGGTCTCATTTAGTGTTTAAGTATTGTGTTATGCCCATAAACAGAATTGCAGCTGTACAGACCACCACCAGTACCACACCACAAGGACCTAAAAAACACAAAGAGAGAGTACCTGCACACCCTTTATTTCATGCGGATGCCCTCACGCGGACATACTTCAAACACCGATGCTGCCAGAAGCTGAATAGACAACAACATCACGAGATCGCAACATTCTAGCTTGCACCGAGTGGAAACCAGCATATGCAATACTAGGCCAGACTATGTCACTGAACCTCGGAGAAGTATTTCGGCTAGGTTTGATACTAGCACTTCCAGGTCTAAAGACTGGCACTCCCCTAGGTACGAGACAAGGACAATTAGGTTCGATACTAGTGAATCAGGTCAAAAGACTGATACTACCTAGAGTGATAGTAAACCTGCTAAGTACGAAACTAGCTCTTTAGGTCTAAAGACTGAATTCACCATGTGCTCTGGTCAACATGTTAGGTTCTATGCTAGCAAAGCAGGTCCTAAGACTGACTCGTTGTGTACGACACCAACGAAAGTGTAACCTAACGTTATAGTGAGGCTCGATGCTCACTCGCTAGGTCATCGACTACAGCCGCATAAGCAGAGAATCATCACTTCCATGTGATACGATACCTTACACAGCTAGTGGTTTGAAACCTAGCATCTACGAAGAAATGAGAGAATCCGCAAGTTGCACCCAAAGGAAGTCTAGGCCTAACCATACGCCCAAGATAGACAAGTGCCGTAACAAGAGCCCAGCACGCCAACTTCATGAGAGTTAAGAGAGTTAACAAAGTCCCTTTCCGACACCAGGAAAATAACTAAATTATATAGTAGTAGTGCATCTCTAGCTGTTACAGTCCTTTCTTGATAAACAGTGTGCAACACTTCAGAAAAACAACACACATATTCAATCCTTAATATTTGTTTCTATTTAAAACATCCTAAAACTTACAATTGAGCACTTCTGCATCAACGAACTATGGGATATTCAATAACATAAATAAAATTACGAAGCCACCTCAACAACCGACCGAGCACTCTTTATTTTAGTGATTCTCAATACTTAATCATTGATCTCATATGTAAATTGAATAAAACTAAAGTCAAACGAATTCAGATAAACGTGACTCTCTAACCATAGGAAAGACTGACATCACTAAACTCAATTCATATAATGTAATAATTGAAAACACATAATTCACTATTTCCCTTTGTATAAACCTAACCTATGTACTTCAACTTATGTGAAACAGAAGTTTGATTTGATCTAAGAACCTGCATCAGTAAATGATTGCATAATTAAATCACGCACATGTTCCAGTTGTATTTAGAACACGCGGTCAGAGGATGGGTGTCTACTACCACTAACTCAAGTAAACTTCATTCTATATTTCTATTTGTGAATTGTGTACATTTATGTTTTGTGTATTATTCCTACCATTATTGTGTGCAGCTATATTTAATTTGGTATAATTATAAGTGTTGTGCTGTGCCTTTTGTATAGTTTGCCTTTGTATTGCAAGTTATTTTATTGCAGTTATAGGTTATATAAAATACTTATGCCTCCCTGTTAGTAGGACTCATCAATAACCAGATTTGCTCTTACATATTATAATGGTGCAATAATGTTCTCATTTTATAAGTAAAATGTCTTTTAATGAATCCCAATGCTCCATTGGTCTTGTTCGCAGCTGCTGCGCATTGATCTGAGGTTTTTAAGTTTCCAGATATTAGAACCCCCAATTCTTTAACTGATGCACTTGTTTTTTATTGGTTGGCCTTTCATCTTGTTTTCATATATTTTGATTGCATTACTTATTTGTAAGACATGACATTTGTCAACATTGGATGGCATCTGCTTTTTTAGTTTACCATTCAACTATTGTATATAAATAAGATTGCAGCTTATTTCTTTCTTCTTCGGTGAATGCTGAATTTCCTATCGTTGTGTCATCGGCGAACATTGAGATAGAAATATTTAGTACTAAATCAATGTCATTTACATAGGTAAAGAACAAAACTGACTCCAGGACCGATCCCTGAGGCACTCCTCTATAAACTAGATCGCACTCGGATTTTACTCCATTTATCACCACTCTTTAATTGTCTTCTGTTTGTGGGACAGCTTTGTATCCATGTATGATTTTTGTTTATTTTGCCCCGAGTTGATAAGCTATAATTGATTTTGAACAGTGAATCTACATCAGCCCTTTAATATCTTGAAACAGTTAATTAATTGACCTTTTCGTGAATGATTTTCTTTTTAATAACATGAGAGGTGAAACCATTGATTTGGGGGGCTGATGAGTGATTGGTGCTTCTGAATGCTTGTGTGCTTGCTTTTTGTGGGCGAACTGTTATATGTGTTCTTCTCCTGTCGCCTCTTGTTACTTTCTTGTATCTCTTGATGTTCCTCCCTACCCCTTGTGGGAGTAAGGGCTAGCTAATGACGTCTGTATGGCTGAATTAATTTTTCCTGTAATGTTCAACATTTCCAATTTATTTAATTTCATACCTTATCAAAAGCCTTTTGGAAATCTAAGTATATATCTGTTTTTAATGAATTAGTTAAGTCATTATACGTAAATAGTCTATTAAAGAATTCGATCAAATTTGTTAGGGATGACTTACTGGATCTAAAGCCATGTTGTCTATATTTGATCAACTTGTTTGATTATATATAATCTACTCTTGTCTAAGAATTGTTTCTTGAATGTTTCTTATTATTGACGTTAAACTAATTACTCTATTTGTTCTTGCTTTGGCATTGTTGCGTTTTGTATACATTGATATCATATGTGTAGTTTTCCAATCACTAGGTACGGTTTCATGCTGGAAAGAGAAGCTATATAACCAAGTTAAGTACTGACCTATTTATTTTTTCACGTTTTTCAAGATTCTTGTGTGAATATTATCTGGACCGGTAGTTTTAATAGTATTTAAATTGTTCAATTTTCCTAACACTTCACTTATGCTTATTGTAAAATTTCATATTTCGTGTGCCTATACGTTTTTTTCTAAGTAGTGTTATATTCTTTCTTAGTAAAGACGGAACAAAAATATTAATTAAGCAAATTTGCAATATTTGTGTCGCCTGTTTCTGTCTTTGCTATGTAAGTTTCATATTCTGCTTCTCTGTACTGATTAATGTCTTCACATTTTGTGTATTTAGTTTGTATAAATAGCTTAATGTATTACTATAAACGCATTTTTACTAAGTTCAAGTAATTTATTCCTTTCTCTTTACGTATTTCTGTGTGTCTTGAAAATATCTATACATTTGTTCCACAGTTCGATTGTGTTGCTTACATTGCTAAGCTGCATATGCATGTCACTGAGGGCTTGCTTAAGGTTGTTGAAATTCGTATTTTGAAAATCTGGTAATTTAATTTCTTTATTTTCAATAATTTATTTGGAACTTTATATCGATTATAATTAACTTGTGATCATAGGTTGATAAATGTTCCCCGATGTCCAAATTAGATATCAGGTTTTCACTTATACTGTTGAAGGAGTAATCCTGTCAGCCAATGAGAAGGCGGGATCAACTCAGGTGTGCCAGCAAGATTTGATCTCTATTTCCTAAGGAGTTTAGAATATTTTGGATTCCAATGTAGCCGCCATCTTGGTTTGTGACATTTCCAATTTATAGAACCTCTAGATAATTATTGCAATTGGTTCTCAGTACTTTTAAACCTGTCTTGAAACAAAGTTATTTAAAACAAAATAGTATCCTAGAATCGAGTCCTTGGAGTGCAACATGTATTTGTTGATTTCATTAATTGAGTTTAGAAGTAAAGTTGGTTGGTGAAAAAATATGAATTAATTCTGGTTCACGAGCAATTAATAGCAGGCCTTCCCGAGGGTTAAGTGCCCCATTAATGACTCCTTAAATTCGTCTATTCATTAAGCTACCATAGCACAGTTGGAATTTATGTACATGCTCAGCTTAATATGCAGGATTCGTAACTGCATAATAAAATTGTATGCTTGTGCATAATTCTTTAACTGTCTTGATAGCGTAATGCATAAATGCGCAACATTTTGGTGTGAGTATCCTAGGTTCGAGTCCTTGGAGTGCCAGATGTATTTGTTGATTTCATTAATTGAGTTTATAATTAAAGTTGGTTGGTGAAAAATATGAATGAATTCTTGTTCAGGAGCTTCCCTAGGGTTAAGGGCCCCATTAATTACTCCTTCCGTTCGTCTATACATTAGGCTACCATAATACAGTTGGAATGTATGTACGGTCGCGCTAATAAGTCATGTCCTAGCTGTCATTTCGTTTGGCTGACTGTGTTGTATTAATGTCTGTCAGATGTTGAATGGGGTGGGTAAGTTTAGGAACATGTTTGTATATTTCACTCGATACGAAGAAATGAAGCTTAGATATTGCTGATACCAATTATTGATCAAAACATACTTGGTGCCGAGACATCACTTATTAGCGCGACTGTACATGCTCAGATTAATATGCAGGTTGCAAAACTGCATAATAAATCGTAGGCTTGTGCTACATGTATTTGTTGATTTCATTAATTGAGTTTAGAAGTAAAGTTGGTTGGAGACAAAATATGAACTATTAAATAAAGTTAAGTGGCAACACTGCTCAGTCCCCCTTTATTCCAAGCTAGCGGCCACAACGCACATCTACACTTATATTTATTCGTTTGTGTTAACATTAACATTTCATATTGTATATATTTGTTTTATTTTCCATTGGTTTCGTACAAATACTCACATATTCGCAGATAGCTATGAATGGAAATGCGGATACGAATATTGAAAAACATTACGAATATTCGCACATGCGAATGCGGAAGCGAATATTCGGTCCATCTCTAGACTATACTGTATACTGTATATGTATATGTGCTTATTTGTGTGATTGAAATAGGACAATCAAAATAGCCTACGTGCATTATCCTAGTAAATTGTTAGATAATGAATATGCAGGATATATTATAAATATTGTTTGTGACCAACTAGGCCTAGGGATAGTGAGCTTGCAATATAGGAGAAGCCCGCCTTAGCTGTGATCGTGTTAATGGTTGGTTATAGTACCCCTTCAATTATGCAGGGTTCCTAAATGCTAATGCTTTCAGTTATATGACATCATGCTACAATTGTTCTTAGCTACCAAAATACCTCCCTAGACCCCCATTCAAGCTAGAATAATGATCCCGAGATCCTCTTTAAACCTAAATTTCTACATTTTTTTCAGTAGAAAATTGTCCCAGACGAAGGCGGATATCGCTTGCCTAGAAAAAATATGGACAGCTGAATGGGGCAAAAGGGTTCATACTAATTGGGAAAAACTTATTATAATCGCCAATCTAATGTAGCGAAGCATCATCATATCGCTATGCTAAGCGATCGATTATAAATGGTTGGCACTGCCAACCATTTATAATCGATCGCTTAGCATAGCGATATGATGATGCTTCGCTACATTAGATTGGCGATTATAATAAGTTTTTCCCAATTAGTATGAACCCTTTTGCCCCATTCAGCTGGCCATATTTTTTCTAGGCAAGCGATATCCGCCTTCGTCTGGGACAATTTTCTACTGAAAAAACTAACTCCTAACCCTTTCTGTTATATGACACCTTTTAGAAGTTTATTGTAGCTACCACCAGACTCCTTTACTCGACTTAAGAAAGATCTCTAGTAATGAAAGACTTGTCTCATGTATCATATTTTACTGTTTCTTCACAAGCAAAATCAAACCGTCTAGTGTAATAATAATAATACACAAAATCAACATATACACTTGTTTGCATTAGGAAACAAATTATGTTCAGGTTATGCAATATTTCTTTAAAACTTTTGATCGTTGGAACTAAATTAACTCTTACCAAAGTCACATGAATGACCTCCTATAGTGCGGTGGGCGGTTGAAAAGTTATTTCCGTAATTACCGTTTATTACTGAGGCGCAACTCATTTACTCTCTTTCACAGACTGCATCATTGCCTATCAGTCTCCCTCGATCACCCCAACTCACTCGCAATCATTCAAATCTCCTATATTCTACCTCTCTCTCTCTCTCTCACACACACACACATACACACACTCGTACCACTGTGTCGGAAGGCCTGGTATAAGTGAAGGACAGACAGCCTTAAACTCAGATAATCTGGCCTAACTCTCTCCTAACTGGCGAGAAAACTTTCGTGCGTTGGGAGGAGTGGGGAGGAAGGGAGGGAGTGGGAGGGGTTGGGTGACCGAGGGGAGTAATACTGGAAGGAGAAAGAGGGGGGGTGGGGAGGATACCGAGAGTGGGAGGGATAGGTATGTAATGAGGCTGGTAACAATGACAACAGTTACATTTCTTCTTTCAGATGTGGGTAAAGTGGTTTAATAAGAATGTCCATATTTGTTTTTCTTTTTTACCATTTTTCCTGCATACAATTTAAATTCAGCTCCAAATATTTATGTTAGCTATCAATATTTACAGATCATTAAACACACTACCAAAACATTATATAAGGAAACAATGCATTTTAGCTGAGTCTATTGAGGACAAAAGTTCTACTGAAAGGCTCTGAGAGAGCATGGAGATATATTATACATATTTAATTATGCAACAGTGATTGCAGTCGATAAGTACCTTAAAGATTATTGTATTAAAACTAAGGACACAACTAAGAAAAATATAACAAACATTATAATATTATGTTAAACTCCCAAACGCTCCGAGAGACACAATTTAAATGCCCGGGGAACCATAGTGCACGGAATGACTGACTGAGACAGATTGAGTACTTAATCTCTCCCAGTGATGGCGGTGGGGTAAGGTTGACTCAGTGTAGCGTTACCAACGTTTTCATTCGCCTTACCATTAGCAAACATTTTGATAGCCCCATTTTCACATTGTTCGTGTTTCAAATATTTGTGTACCAAATTTCCAAAAGCTTAGCCACGCGAGATTTACGTGGTTGTACGCATTGGGCAAAACCTCCAAAACACATGATTCGCGGTCCTGAGCATCTGCGGGTTAATCTTATGCTATGCATATACTGTACATTTTTGTAAGCATAGAATTTGTTTGTCTATTTTTGTTATGAATTTCATTATAAATTAACCCTTCTTTAGCGGCCTATGCGGTTTATTTATGTGTACCGCCCAGCGGGGTGTTTTTAGCCAAAATAGGGCTGTTTACCTGATCATTTTCATGCCTAAATAAGACCCAGAACGTAAAACAAGTACCTATCCCTGAAAGGGCATAAACAGAGTTTTCGAATGACACCATAACGATCCTTGTATGATGGATAGTTTTCTTGCAATAACCGTGCAACGCGAGTGCAAAAAGCAGGTAATTCGGTACTTTCGGTACATAATTGAGTATGTAGCGAGTGAGAGAGGGAGGAGGGAGCTGAGATTTGTGTCAGTAGGTTCGCCGCGGTTGTCTGGAGCAGTCATACGCTCGCTAGTCTCCTGCCACCACTTGTCTCTCTCTCTCAGCCACATTACGTGCTGAAATTGCCACTCGACCTATGTCGAGCGCCGCCACATAGTCCAGCTTTATTTAACTCGACTTAAGTGGTGAGCCGCTTTTTAAGGGTTAATGGAATTTAAATTAATGTTATGTATTCTATTTATATTAATTATTATAATAATACGTAACACGCCGTTCGTAATATTAATAATCAATTACCAACCCCACTGTACTTGAATAAACTAATGAAAGCATATGGTCCTCCCGGGATTCGAACTTGGGACACCACACCCTGAACATAAGCATGTAAACTATTACACCACCAACACAGTTAAAGGTTGAGTACACGATCACAATTAATATCCATTTTCGAATTCTGGATATCAATCTAATCATGTAGCCTACTCAGACCCAACTGCATTATGGAAAGCATAATGTTTTAGTGAGAGGAAAAAACATTGAATGGGGCCAAGATCACTAAGGACCGGCCTCGCTATACATTAATTAGTTCCTGTACCTATAGAAAATAAGTAACACCCCGTTCTTAACATTAATCATCAATTATGCCCCTTTCCCACTGATGCGATTTCATACGATTTTCGTCGCCGAGGACGTAGTTTTGTCAATTCGCAACGAATTTGTGCGACGTCAACGATTTTGACCGTTAAAAAACCGTTGACAAGTTTACACTCGCCGATGGATAGGACTTAATCGGCGACATTATGCGAATTGATCGGCAAATTGAGCGATGGTTCGCCGATGACCTCGGCGAGAACTTTCACATTTGAATAAAATATTGAAAAATAATTCGAAGGATGAACGAATCCTCGGCGTATGTTCTGCGACGTTTTCGGGGAATAAAACGATGCCCAACCCATCTCGTTGAAAATTTACAAATTTATCTTGAAGGGGGTCTAGAGTTTTTTGTTTTAAGTTTGATAGAGGTCTAGTGAGGAAACTAAGAAATAAAGGAATGAATGACCAAACAAACGGTCCGTTTCCCCTTAAGGGGGGATGGCGTCATATATTTTGCTCATATATATATTTGTTTATGATTTATTTAGTTTCATCCCTTGACCTCCATCAAGCATATAAAGCACCCCCCAACACCCTCCTTCAAGATCAATTTGTAAATTTTTCGATAGAAAAATATCCTGGCCGAAGGCCGGTTCCTTAGCTAAGTTCCTCGCTAAGTATCGCTAGCCAGGAAAAACTCGACGCCTAAATGACACGAAAAGTCATAATATTGACAACGAAATGGGGTGAAATGTCTTAAAATCGCCAAACTAACGGGCCGAACGTCATAAAATATGAAAACTAATGGGGTTAACCATGAGGAAGAAAGGGGACCAGAAAAACGACCCATCTCCCCTTAATTCGGAGCCGTATGTTTACGTTACGGCGCCCACCTCGCTTTTTTTTTTCTCTTTCTCTCCCTCTCTCCTCTCTTTTTTTGTTTTCTCTTTCTCCCCCTCTCTCTTTGCCTTGTATCCGTTCGGCCCCATTCAGCCTACTGTTTTAAGACGTTTACCCACATCCAGGTTTCAATATTTTCCTGGTGAGCGGTAGCGAGCCAACATATATATATGTTTGTTTTGAGAGCAAGCTAAATTTGTAAAAAAAATTATAGAATTTTTTTTCCGGCAAAGCCGGATTTCTCCATACAATGCTGCCTCGCTTTCGCTCGCCAGGAAGATATCGATACTTGGATGGGGATGAACGTCATAAACAGCTGGCTGAATGGGGCCGAATGGTTACAAGCCAGAGAAAGACAGAGAAGGAGAGAAAGAGAAAAAAAAACAGGTGAACCCCCTTATGAAAGGTGCATAGAAAAAAGGGTTGACAGGTTCACTATAGGCCTAATTCTTTTCTTTTACCCACCTCGCCGAAGGTGCTCTTTGGCCTCGACGAGGTGTTTTCCGAGCATTCATCTACGTCGCACAGCCCTTTGCATGCCTCTGCGAAGTATACCCGTGGCGGGTATACTCTCGGCGACGCTTTCTTTTTGTACGACACCCTCGTCGATGTTTCGCCGATGTCGCCGAGGATCTCCGAGGGCCTCGCCGATCCCTCGGCAATGTTCAACGATGCTTGCGAGGGTTCGAACACCTCACAAGTCCTCGTCCCAAATTTTTGAACAATCCGAACATTTGCGATGACCCGCGAGGGCCCTTGCGAGGCCTTGCGAGTCAAACGATTATCATGCTAGGGTTAAAGATTTTGTTGCGACATGTCACGAATGTGCCCATTTCTAGGTGTCTGCGATGAAAATCGTATGAAATCGCATCAGTGGGAAAGGGGCATTACAAACCCCAATGTACTTGAAAAACTAATGAAAGCATATGGTCCTCCCAGGATTCGAACTCGGGACACCACACCCAGAACATACGCATCTAAACCATTACACCACCAACACAGTTTAAGGTTGAGCACGATCACGATGAAAACTAAAGAATCTCATTCTTCCTATGTTTCTGCCCAGAATCAAGCCAAATCTGTCCTACTTGCCAACCAGTCTTTCATCAATAATAAATGCACTGAACTATCCAACTCTAGCTCTTCCCAAGCTTTCTGGCCAAGAACCTCTCCAACAAATTTTCTTCCTCGTCTTTCCCTCCCCTTTTCCACTCTGATGGCACAACCATCACTTCTTCCTCTGACAAAGCTGAACTCTTCGCTCAAACCTTTGCTAGAAACTCAACCTTGGATGAACAGTGCTATTCCTCCCTCTCCACCCCCCTCTCTCCTACTTATGCCTAATATCCTAATCTCTTCCAAAGATGTACTTTCTACCCTCTCTGGGCTTAATACTAAGAAGGTGTACGGTCTGGATGGTGTTCCCCCTGTTTTACTAAAAAAATGTGCTTCCGTGCAGACCCCCTGCCTAGACAAACTCTTTCGTCTCTGTCTCTCCTCTAACGTCTTCCCTTCTTGCTGGGAGTTTGCTCTCATTCAACCTGTCACAAAGAAGGGTGACCGCTCTAAACCCTCCAACTATCGTCCAATTGCTCTCATCTCTTGTATCTCTAAAGTTTTTGAAACTATTCTTGCTTCCAAATTTCTTAAACATTTCTCTTCTCATAATCTACTCTCAGATCGCCAGTATGGTTTCCTTAAAGGTCGCTCTCTTGTGATCTTCTTTCATATCTTACTAACTCTTGGTCATCCTCGTTTCGGGACTTTGGTGAGACCTTTTCTATTGCACTAGACATATCGAAGGCCTTTGATAGAGTCTGTCACAAATCTCAAATTTGGAAACTACCCTCCTTCGGTTTCTATCCCTCCATCTGTGACTTTGTCTCAAATTTCCTTTCCTTCCATTCTATAGCTGCAGTTGTGGACAGCCATCGTTCACTTCCTCATCCTATCAACTCCGGTGTTCCTATCTCCAATTTTGTTTCTATTTTTTATAAATTATCTTCTCAACTGTACCTCCAGTCGTATCCATTCATATGCAAACGACTCTACCTTACACTATTCATTTATTTTTCCAGAACGACCCAGCAAACAATCCCTCAAAGACAAACGTAATTAAGATTTATCTTCTGATCTAACTACCATTTCAAATTGGGGCAGAGAAAACCTGGTTGCCTTTAATACTTCCAAAACCCAATGTATCCATCTATCTACTCGTTGTGAACTCCCAGAGGACTATCCCTTATACTTCAACAATACATAAATGAAACCTTAATTTTATTTCAGTATTCTCGGTATCTCTTTCTCTTCTGCTCATTTTTGGAAGGACCATATTACCAGTCTTGCTAAGGCGGCCTCCCAGAAGCTGGGAGTGCTCAACTGCCTCAAGGGGTTCTTTACCCCTGCCCAGCTTCTTGCTCTATACAGGGGCACATTACGTCCTTGTATTGAGTATTGTTCACATGTGTGGGGAGGATCCTCTCACACAGCACTTCTAGGCAAAGTAGAGAGGAAAGCCTTTCATATCATTAACTCCCGTCCACTCACCGACTCTCTACAATCTCTCTCTCTTCGCCGCAATGTAGCATCTCTCTCACAATTCTATCTCTACTACAATAATCAGTGTTCCTCAGAGCTCTCTTAGTGTATACCACCTCCTCTATGTAGGGTACGTAGTACCCGTCTTGCAACACAATATCATCCCTATTCTGTGCAACTCTTCAACTCAAGAGTGAAAAGCCCTCTGGAACTCTCTCCCTGAATCCATCTTTCCCTCATCCTATGACTGAAATTGCTTCAAACTCCGTGTGTCCAGTCATTTTGGCTAGACTGCTCCCTGATTTTGGCCCTGTCACTCTTTCAACTATGAGGGAGGCACTCGTCACAGGCAGTTTTGCCATTTGTCTCCCTCATCCACATAGAAATAAAAATTAAAATGTATCAATTATTTATGAAAGGGGGCCAATAAATCTAGTTTCTTTTTTATGCAAGTAAAGCTAAATATTATCAGTTCTCATAATAGACATATGCCACCTGAATCCTACATAACTCTCAATAATACATATATTCCCATGTTTTCGAGTGTTGATATCCTTGGAGTATATCTCAATGCGAACCTCAGGTAGTCATCTTACGTCAGATCTATTGCAAAATATACCTCAAAGAAACTAGGACTTTTTTTTTACAGAGTTTGTGATTTTTTGACTGACGAGCAGTTAGCTGTATATAATATATAAGTCATGTGCGCAATTAGATGGAATATTGCTCGTTTCTATGGAGTGGTTGTGGTGAGGTGAAACGAGCAACGTGGAACTAAAAGTGAAGAATAAACAATCTTCGATTATTACGTTAATGTGAACCTTAATATATCAAGTTAAGTTGAAATAATTGTTGCTAATACTTGAACAAAGAGCACTTAAAGGAGGAGAAGATAGATAGAAGCCTGGTAGCGAGTCTGGCGAACACGTGGTCACGGTAGTAGTTGTCCTGCGGTTGATGACAGGGCTCGTCGATAGCTTCACACCTACAGGTAGAAATTGCGTTTTCCTGCTTCTTCTTCTCTCTTCGGGGTCACTTTTCTTTGCACTATTTTGGATCTCTTTAGCTAGACAATTTGGCATGTCTAGCTAGGTAAGAACTTATACCTCAACTCAAGGGTGCTCCCAATCTTCAGGTCCTTTTACAGAGAAGAATTGTACTCCGGAAACCTTGCCCTGGTATTGCCTACCTACCCTTGATTTAGCCAGGTAGTGACTCTTTTATTTATTGGGTCAAGGGGCTTGTCTCTCGGAATGATAGGGACATGGTAGGAAGGGCTTTTCGATTATTGGTGAGGTTGTGGGTCGCACTAATAATATGCGACAGAGGTGTCCTGATCTGGGCGGACATACTTGATTTATTTACAATAGTTTTTTCCCTATACACAGTGTATTTATGTATAAAATCAGAAATTTGTGGTTAGGTAAGGTTTGGAAAATGTGCAGGTTATATGATGGTGATTAAATAATAATGCAGGTAAGGACATTAGGTTTGTTTCTTATCACTGCTGGTTCACTTTGACAACTTATCATCAGTCTCGATGGGGTGATAATGAAGGTGTTGATGCGGAATTTGCATAAATAGCTCCTCGCTATATTCGAGCACTGGATGGAGCAGGTGTGGGGCAACAGGTAGGGGAGCGTTTTCTCTTTTGCTCCTCACTAGGTATCGTTGAAGTTGAGCCTGAGTGGTGGAGGGCTTAGTTTGTATCTGTTTACTTCTTATGCTAGCAACTCGGCATGAGGGGAATGAGTTGTTAGCTGAAGACGGGAGCTGCTGCTTAGCTGGCCTTGGCTTTTGATGGCCAGGTCCCGTCATCTCAGGTAGCGCGGTACTCTGCTTTGGTAGAGGCTGCCTATCAATTGGCTATTCAAAATGTGATTGCAGCAAAACCGTCCAAACCCGATTAACCAGTCGCCAGACAAACGAAAGTAAACATTAATATCAGATTGTCTTCATAATATTTACAACAAAATCGTAGAAAGCTAATAACCGTTACAGTATCTTATGTAGTAAAGCCATTCCGTGAATACATACAAGACACAAAGTGTCTTGATGGTGTAATGGTTAGAGCATGTAAGTTCTGTATGTGGTATCCTGGGATCGAATCCTGGGAGAATCACATGCTTTCATTAATTAATTGGGGGGGGGGGGGTGTTAGGAACGATGTTAAAGATGCCCATTTTTGAGTGGTGGCAATCATGGTACCAGTCAATGTTATCCATTAAACAGATCAATCAATAATGGAAAGTTACCCAGGCTTGGACAAATTGCAGCCTGAAGATTCTTGAAAGGGAATCGTATGGTTGTTTGATCGAATAAGGAAATCAAATAAAGACAGTCATATATTACTAACATAATATATAATTATGTGAAAAAAACAAAGGTATTGGATAAATCTAGATATATTAATATAAGTGAATAGGCACACAAGATGTTCTAAATTGTAGTAATATGGTTGTTGTGTGTGGGTGTGTTTGTGTGTTCTTCCAATAAAACATGCCTTTTCATTGGGATATTGAAATTCTTACGAAATATATGTTTTCAATGTGCAATATAGGGACCATGTTGGTTTGAAAATACTTACTGAAAACTAAAGTTTTTTCATAGGCAACTGAATCATCGGCGCAAAGAATCAAATACTTTAACCGTGTTAAATTTAACGTCTTCTGTTTCGTATTACCTCAGTTTATTATTCTTGTAAACATAATGTATACCAAGCAATATTTAAATAATTATAGATTATACTGGATGATATCACAGAACCAACATATTTCAACGAACCAAACTCTTGCATATATTCCATATCTTCGTATGTATATTTATCGAACTGATCTTTCAGCCCCTTTCCTCTTTCACTTTCGTTGAAGAAAGAAAACTCGGCTCAACATTGCAAACTTCAATCTCACTAGAATGCCAAAGGATGCGGCTATCAGCATGTCTTGCCAGGTCTCTTTCAGAGTCGTGGGTCACATTCGTCCCCACAATAACACCCCCACCCCCCCCTTCCCCGCCCCTCTCTCTCTCTCTCTTAGTAGGGACTACCTAATAGTGTTATTGAGTGTAGTACTGTACAAACTTTCAAAATCGTCTAGATAAGTATCTCGCTCTTAACCCCCGATTAATGCGTTTACAAACGAGTATCACCACTTTACACTGTGCTGTCCTCTCCTGATTTAAAGGTGGGGGCGCATTGGTTGAGGTAAACATGGAAAAATAATCGCCAACCTGCATGTAATTATATTGTAAAATACAATGTCACTGAAATAATTATTAACAATGGTATAAAGGATTTTGAGGATCCTCTATACCGGGCCTGTGACGTCACAGTGACGTCACACCAGTATCCTTTTCCTAGACTAGAATATAGGTTTGACTCCTGTAAGGAGATAAAGAAAACCTAATATTTAGTAGTGGCCCCGTAATCATTGACGAACATGCCTATTACATAAGGCATCCTCTTCAAACACTAAACCGCCGTAGTTTGAATCTACCGCGCAGAGCATTTAAAATCTGAGGAGCCTTCATCATGAGCGCACACGACCTCACTCATGGCTTCAGTCATTATGAATTGGGTTCTCACTACGAAAAAACTTCGTAAAAAATAAAAAACAAAAAGAAAATAAGAATAACTATCCAATAAGCTTTCCATCATATCGTGGATGTACTTGTGTGGATCTTTGACCAGACGCTGATTCAGGCGTCATTCTTCCTTCACTGACATATCAAGTAAACCAAAATCCTTAATACATTAACGAATGGGAAGGGGATGGTCGGGAGGGCCCCAGTCGTCAATGATTACGGGGCCACTACTAAATATTAGGTTTTCTTTATCTCCTTACAGGAGTCAAACCTATAATTTATTAGTGGCCCCTCCATCATTGACGAACATGCCTGATTTCTAAAACTGGAGGGGGACATTCGTAATCATATCATAACTCTAGAAAAGCAGATAATCAAACAACCACATAGTATTCTTACTTTGAAAATATATTTAAATATGGCGCAGCCCATATATATACAAAAAAGGGGTTCAAGCAGGTGAATGCTTCAAAGAAGCCTGCTTGATAAAAAAGGGTAACTCTGGAGATTCTGTGAACAGATCTGTAGTTACAAAGGCACCCCACTCAACGAGTGGTGACAAAAATAACAAGTTATAAGTTTACATGTGCACATAATAAACCCCATAATATTCGTGGAAATGTTTTGCAAACGATCTCCACTGTTTAATACTAAATTGCTTTCACAGCTAAAACTACTATAACAACCCTGTTGTTTGTACTAACATTGTACTAGCACAATTTCTCGCCCTGAATTGAACAGAGAAATTTTCATATCACATTATCCATAATTTGTATTACAGCTTTTAGATTCCGGCTGGGTAAAAGGGTGTCCTATGTTACACTGACTGCACCCCCCCCCCCCTCCCTTTTGTTCTTGAAAGTAAACAAAAGTGACTGAAGGGCCACCTAGACCCTCTGCCTTAAAGCTATACATGGTAAGGAAGGTTTGTCTAGAGCAACTGACAAGTATCAAGTCAAAAACGTATGATTAGACGCCGACAACTGTGTGGACAAAATATCTTCTACTGAAAAGTTCTTCAAGAAACGTAAAGAGGCTGCCCATTTGCGTAAATCGTGGGCCCTACCCACAACGCCGGGATTACTCTCTTTAATGACTTCGACCAGAAGAGAAGCTAATCTCCGTTTCAGTAAGCGTTTACCCGTACTCGCTACCCATAAAGCACCTTGGGGGTTTAGAGGAGCTACTCTCAAATATTTGGTTAGAGCTTGCACTGGACATAGATTATGGTGCACCTTTCCCCTTTTTAACGCCGGCACAGTGAACTCAGAAAACACTTGTGCACTGTGCTCATTCTTGGCTACAAATCCCGGGGAAGGTGCAATGTGAATACATTCATTAAGTCTACCAAACCTAAGGCAATTAGGTGTGTTGCTCATCGCCGCCAGCTCAGACACTCTGTTCCCGGTGGCCAAAGCCAAAAGGAATACAGCCTTTTTTAAGAGTAATGCAAAATCTGCAGTATTTTGGTACAGACGAGAGTGAAGTAAAGACAATGCCTTGTCCAGAGACCAAGTAGGCATGAGCTGACGGGGAGGTGGGCGGAGTTTAAAACATGCTCTCATAAAACCTGTTTCCTCCGCTACAGGTATGGAGAGACCTGTAAGGTCTAAAAAGGGCACTCTAATCGCAGTTAAGTGATTTTTTAACGTTACCACAGATAAACGTTTCTGCTCAAACAGATAATTCAAATAATTAAAAACTAACACCACTGAGGGCACAGTCTGTTCTGTTCTAATGATCCAAGAAGTAAAGGCTTGCCAATGTGATTGATACTGTCGTTTTGTAGACTGAGTATATTGATTGATTAATTTATTGGTCACATCTCTACCATATGGTGCTACCCACTTGGCCTCTTGAATGTCCATAATGCAAAAGTCAGCGAGGTCGCTAGGTTGCCAATCGTGTCTAAGTGGAAATACTCGACCGGGAGCGACACCGGGTGCGAGCACCACGTCTTCAATTGCTGGTACCATAACTGCGCCGGCCACAGGGGCGCGATTAGCGAGACTAAGCCTTGATAATCCCGTAGTTTGTTCACTACGTGGCACATTAGTGACGCGTCTGGCGGCGGAAACAGATAGATGGAGCTCCATCTGTTCCAGTCTGTC
This sequence comes from Paralithodes platypus, assembly GCA_032716605.1. Lineage (NCBI taxonomy): Eukaryota > Metazoa > Arthropoda > Malacostraca > Decapoda > Lithodidae > Paralithodes > Paralithodes platypus. The sequence goes on along the minus strand of CM064507.1, from coordinate 28,197,924 downwards.
ACTAGGGCGTCTGGCCCCCCTGCCGGCGTTTCCGTCCGGCGGGTGAGGTATAGAGGGAGCTTGTGAGTCTCCTCGGATGCAAACAGATCCACTTGTGGACGGTAGAGCTCTGCAATCATTAGGTTGAAAATGGGTTGCTTGAGCTCCCATTCTACTGTCGTGCTCTGTCTCCGGGACAGAGCGTCTGCCCAGACGTTTGCTATGCCTGGGAGATAAGATGCATGAAGATAAATGTCTAGCCTGTTGGCTAGAGTAAAAATCTCTTCCGACACGTTTAGCAACTTCCTTGATCTCGTTGACCCCTGTTCTGAATACAGTGAACTGCATTCAGATTATCCATTCTGAAGGCCACCGACTTGCCCCGTAAAGTAGAGCCGTGAGCCTGAAGGAAATACAAGGGGACTAGTAATTCTTTGACATTGATGTGGGAGATTTCTAAGTGGGACCAAAGCCGCTGACCCTGGTGCCCCTGGTTTGACTGAAATCCCCAACCTATCGTGCGTGACGCATCCGTGTCTACCCATACCGTTGGCGGAGGAGAGGTCCATGACATTACTGAGTGCAACATTTCCCTCTTCGCCCAGACCGCTAGTAAGGTGTGGATTAATTTTGGGATGGGCCATAATTTTCCCGCCGGTAAGAGTGGCAAATATTTGTTGCCTTCCAATATTAAACGTTTTACTTTCAACCGGCCCAACATTACAGTTAGTTGAATCCAGTTGAGAGAGCCGACCAGAGACTCCCAGATCCTCCGTGTCGTACACAGACTGTGAAGAAACATGAACAGTTTCCTGCGAAACCTGTTTCGATTGTCCACACTCTGACTCAGAGTGAGAGCAGCTGTGTCCCAAACCAGCCCTATCCACTGAACTACTCGTGAGGGAACAAGGTTTGACTTTACCAGATTTACCTTGAACCCTAGAGTTTTGACATGATTTAAAAGTATGTTGACATGTTTGATGCATAATTGCTCTGTCTCTGCCACCACCAGCCAGTCGTCTAGGTACCACAACACTCTGATTCCTTGCTTTAACAACGGCATCAGGGCTTGCCGGACTAATTTCGTGAATAATCGAGGTGCCAGGTTCAAACTGAATGGCATTCTCTGAAAAACAAAATGTTGATGCCTGATCCGTAAGGCCAGAAACCTTTGAAATCTTTTGTTTACCGATACGTGCCAATAAGCGTCTGTCAGGTCTAGGGAACACATCCAACCTCCCGGCGGAAGTGTTAGCCTGGTTTGGTGTACTGTTAACATTCGGAATGACTCGTTGTGAATGTGAAGGTTCAGATAAGACAGGTCTACGACCGGTCTCATCTGAACACTGTCCCTTTTGGGAACCAAAAAGAGCTTGGACGTGAAGACTGGGTAATTTGGGGGGACCGGGATGATGACATTCTTGGCAATCATTTCCTGGACTAGTGACTCCACCTCTAAAGAAACTAAATTCGCTGTTGTCGGCTGATGTAAGCGAGGTCGCCGGAGCCACTGCCAAGTGATGCCTTTGCGTGCCACCATCCGTGCCCAAGTGTTGAACGGCCATGCTTGGTGACACGTTCGGAACGACCCTGTTAGCAGACAAGGATTCGCCGGCTGTACTACCCTCGGATCCACTGGCCTTAAGACTGGCACCGGGAGTGAGAGAGACTTTAGTTTTTTGATGGTGGTGGAGTTGGTGGTGGTGGACGCTTCGCCGGCTGGCTGGCGTTGGCAGAAGACGGGCCCTGACCCGGCTTATTATAGCCGCGTCCTCTCTGACCTGAGAACCTACCCCGTCTATGCCTGTACTGACCTTGAGGGGCGGAGGACTTAGGTGGAAGAAAGGGCTTAGATCCCCCCGGCTGAGCCTTAGCGACTGGCCTGGGTTTGGGGAAGTTAAAGGCAGGTTTCTTAGAAGGGGTGGGACTGTGTTTAAAGGCCTGAGCCATATTAAAAACCGTTCGCCACACTTCAGGGGACATTAAAGAGGGAGTGAGCACTGGTGACATGACCACCTGATTCGCAATGCGATCAGGCAGTTTTCGGACCAAGGACATTCTGAGATCTTGTCTCGCTCGTACCGCCTCAAGCAAGGCGGTGCGTATGTCACCCAATGATTGGATTGACGACTGAAGAAGCAGTCGCCGGGACAATTCAACCGATCGTCTGGCATCCGCGTCTGCGATTGCCTGAGTGGACCGGAGCAAAGACTTTGCTACCTGTTGTGACACTATGTATTGAGAGAACAGGCGAAAAGCTTTCCCCCGTAGCCTAAATTCTCGGTCTAGGTGAGTCGGGGTAGGGGTAGTGAAAGGGTCTTTTAGCTCACAAAGATTAATTTTAGGGGCAGCTAAGAAAGCAAACAAAGCTGAAGGTACTCCGCCGGCAGAACACACTGGCATGGAGAACCAAGAATGAGTATCTTGAGGGATCTGGTGGGAAGTTTTGGAAGTAAATGTGGTCGCAAAGTTTTGAGCCTCTGTCTCCCATTCCACCCAAGGTCCTGGACCCAACTGCCCCACCTTCAAGACTGGATTAGCTGCTGCGTCTGTGACGGTTTGCAAATCGAGTTCTGGAGTGAGAGCTGACAGTGTCTTTATGTCATTAAACCCATCATGCTTAGACCAGTCAGAAAACAATTTTGAAGCTGAGGCAGAGGGTAAAGCACTCTTAGCAGTATTAACAAAATAGTCCTGGTGATAATAACTAGGTATAGCCTTGATATTGACATCTAGTACATTCCCCAAAGTATCCAAGGCCCTTAATTTCTTAGATTTATTGCCCTGGATGACCCACTCACGCGGCACTGGGAGTTCCCCTGACAAGGTAGGTTGGGCGAGCTCTGGTTTAGTGGGGGTCAAAAGGACCCACGACTCGTCTGGTCCGTAAAGCAAGGGCATAGCTACCTTTCTGAGAGGCGCTCTGTCTAAAGGGGGCGGATTGACATCCGTTATAACCCTTACATTCGAAGTGGTCAATGCCGCCGTAGTAGGCCTAGTAACCACCGATGGTGACATAGAGGGAGGGTGAGGGATCTGAGTCAAAGCAATAGAAGTCATCAGAGGCCGTACCGTAGAGCTTGTCGTGGGAGCTCCCAAGTCCACTGTGGGAGTTTCCTGCTGTTGGCCAAAAAATTTAGATAAAGCATTAACTAGTAGCCCATCAATTTCCTGTGCAGTGATAAATTGATTTGATGATGTATTCACTGATGAATCATTAAGATCTTGTGCGGCGTCTAAGCCTGAACCTGACTCTTGCCCTTCCATATCCGATATAATCGAAACCTCGTCTTTATCATCCTGTTCCTCCTGAGAAGATCCCGCCGAAGCTGGGGTGCCATCTTCTTGCCAAGATAAGTCAGGAATAGAGGATGGGATCGCCTCGTCCCGGTGGACGTCAGCCACTGTGTGAATAGTTTGAGCCGGAAGTGGGTGGTCAGGCCCCGGACGAGAATATCGCCAAACACCTAGGCCTTGGCCTATACTCCCTTGGGAGTCTGAAACACTCTCAACCACTGAGCTCCCTGAACTCTCCAAATCCAGGGTTAAAATGTTAATGGGTAAATCATCTTTAGGTACAAGCACTACACTGGACCCTTGAGACAGAACACAAACTCTGTCTGGGGTAGAGGTATGACGAGAAGTACTAGAAAGTGGCGAGTGTCGGGAGGCCTTTCTATCATGGGAATCCTTTTTCGAAGATTTATGGCTGCGGTGTGACCGTGAACTACTCTTCGATTTGGAGGATTTATCGCCGTGACCACTGGTGGAACTTTCTGTCTTACTCCTCTTACTCGATGGTGAAGAGGCAAGACTGGGTGGCTGGTGTCTAAGGGGTGACCTAGACCTAGATCTCGCCCGAGACGAGGAGGCTACCGCCGGGGGTGTAGGCTCACGTAGACGTTTCGAAGTAGCAGGGGCAGGAGATGACACAGAACCCTGTCCAGTCTCCGCCGGCTTATGACTAGTTACTCGAGAGGAACGTTTATTAGGGGGAGGGTGCTCAAGAAGAAGCCTATCCCAAAAAGGGACGTTGTCACATTGAAGTGACTTATGAGCCACAATCGTAGTATACGCTGACATTTGTTGCCGAACTTCTCGTAAGGCGACCGCTGCGGTCTTATCATTATCTTGGAGGATTTTGACACTTAGTTGGGAGCAAAAGGAACAGTTGCGCATCACCCACAGACCCCTTGAACGGTCTAGACATTTAACACACTTGATACAAAGAGTGTGCGCAAAAAGAGGGATACCGGCACAGGTTGGATTAATGCATAAAGCAAAAACTGGGGCAAAGGTAGCCATGACAGAGACTGGTGGGAAACTACTGCAGGTTCTGTATTGGTCCGCCAGAGCCCAGCCCTGGAAAAAAAGAAAATTTCCAGGAATTAATGCTCATAAGGTTAACCCAAAAAGGATTGCATACAAGTGTTCATAACCCGACGGTAACGAGGCGTAATCTCACAATGATTACAGCTCGTTACGCGGCGGGGTTCTATAAAGATTTCCGAATATCTAGACATGTCTTAAGAAAGTTAAGAATACCCTCTGACATAATATAAAAGACCAGTATGGCGTTTATAAAGTCTTTCTGGCGGTGACTGTTTCAAGATTCAATTTTGAAAAAAAAAAAACACAAAGACGCCGGCCCCTGAATTATCTAGCAGATTAACACGGGCAGGCTGATACGAGATCTGACTTCTAATGAATTGCCATATAGATCGCCGTATGGTGAAGGCGGTGATACATAACCGTATATCTCAATTAATTGGTTAACTAACTTGAATTGTAAATTCCGTATTTCCTCCTCCCAGGAGCACCCGCCGGGTGTGGCAAACTGATGAAAAAGACGTTAACCCTAATTGAGCCTTCGATCGCCGTATGTGTGAGGGCGGCGATACATATAGTATCACTAAAATGGACCGGTTAACTAAACTGAATTACCAATTCGTTCATCCCACCTTACCAAGGTACACCCGCCGGGTGAGATCTGATGTCTTAAACGTTAACCCCATAAGTTCCTATCCCCACTTCTTTGTAAAAGATCGCCGGGGAGGAAAGCCCACAACAACAGCTAGCGTTTTTCCCTTGGTTTGTAAAACCGGGTAGAAAAACTACATAACATATGTCCGCATGAACAATGTTAGATGGGTACAGCCATTCCGCCGGGAATCATAGGGAGCCTGAAACAGGCACCATCACAGAGACGTAGTCCTGGAGAGCCACAGACACCAACTCGCCAGGGACACAAACCTGTTTGAAACCACGCGTGGCCAAACACGGCTCACGGCCGGAGTTTTCATGGTGTAACCGAGAAAACCCCGCCGGAAAGTAACCCACCCCGTTCAGAAACCATCTGAACGCACATAGGACCCGAGAGATAGCCAAAGCACAACTAACCTAGGGTCCACCAATATAATCCGTGGAAATAGCCAATACACAACTAATCCAGGAAACATACATAGTCCGTGGAATTAGCCAATACACAACTAAACCCGGATACACATGACACAGTAGGACATATTTATAAAATAAATCAATAACACTTCTACATGTGGCAAAGCTACGAGCGGCTGGCTAGGCCTAAGCAGACGGCACAAGAAAAGTTGAAATATAAACAAAAACACTGGAAATATAACAACAGGAACCACCGCCAACACACCACTGTAGCAAATACTTCCGACCAAGGGAAGACTGACTCGGGACCCAGAAAAAACTTCCCTAAGTGAAGAAAAATACGCTGGGAACGTCAGCAAAGCAACGCTACCTCATCAGAAAGATAAAAGGCAGCAGAAATAACGCGTAATGAAAGCCGCCTGCATCACAAGCTAACTCAACTGTGAAAAAGTTCACCTGTCCACAACAGGACCACGAGGGTACATCCGAAATAGATGCCCCAAACACACGACCCAAAATACACTGCACTGCGGGCAACCAGCCCAGGACACTCCTGCTACGCATATCCTAACCTTACTCGATACATCCCGGAGTAAACAAATGAGAAAAAACTCACTAGGGACGCAGCAAATGCGGAACCAGCGGAGCGTGGGGAGACACGTCTGGGCAGGCTGAGCGCAGAGCAGAGAAGGAAGAATGACGCCTGAATCATCGTCTGGTCAAAGATCCACACAAGTACATCCACGATATGATGGAAAGCTTATTGGATAGTTATTCTTATTTTCTTTTTGTGTTTTATTTTTTACGAAGTTTTTTCGTAGTGAGAACCCAATTCATAATGACTGAAGCCATGAGTGAGGTCGCGTGCGCTCATGATGAAGGCTCCTCAGATTTTAAATGCTCTGCGCGATTCAAACTACGGCAGTTTAGTGTTTGAAGAGGATGCCTTATGTAATAGGCATGTTCGTCAATGATGGAGGGGCCACTAATAAATAGTGGACTTACACTTCTCTGACGTCACAGGCCCAGTATAGACGATCCACAAAATCCTTTATACCATTGTTAATAATTATTTCAGTACCATTGCATTTTGCAAGATAATTATGTACAGCTTGGCGATTATCATTCCATGTTTATCTCAACCCATGAGCCCCCACCTTTAACATAGGGTCGGTAGTTTAGTTACACGCAGCCACACGTAAGGATGAATAGATAATTATGCTGTTGCTCGTGTTTCTGTGTATCTCTCTCCTCTCTCTCTCTCTCTCTCTCTCTCTCTCTCTCTCTCTCCTTTCTCTCCTCTCCTCTCTCTCTCTCTCTCTCTTTTATTACATAAGAAGCTTACGAATACAGGCCAAAACATATGATTGGATTAATAACTGGCTAAGTAAAAGAACGCAAAGCGTAGTTATCAACGGTGTGGAATCACACAACTCAGTAACTAGTGGAGTCTCTCAAGGCTCATTATTGAGACCAGTGTTGCTCACAATATATATCAATGATATAGATAATGGCATAAATAATATAATTTCCAAATTCCGGAATGACACGAAGATAGGTAATTAATAATTTCTGACAGTGATAGAATAAACCTACAAGCGGATTTAAATATAATCACAGAATGGTCGGAGAAGTGGAAAATGCTGTTTAATGTAAACAAATTTCAGATATTGCAATTGGATTCCAAAAACAATGAATATGAATACTACATGGACGAAGAGAAGATACTAAATGTAACACAAATAAAAACCTAGGAGTGCTGATAAACGAAAACTTAAAATCTTATAATCAATGCACAGCGGCCACAGACAAAGTTAACAGAGCACTAGGTTTCATCAGAAGAAACTTTCACTATCACAGCAAAGACATAGTTTTAACCTTATATAAAAGTATGGTGAGACCGCACCTGATCAAATACGCTGTGCAGTTCTGGTCATCCTACTTTATAAAGGTAGTTTTCAAATTGGAATCTGTCCAAAGGCGAGCGACTAAACTAATCCCTTCATTAAGACATAGTATGATGAAAGACTAAAATAACTTATTCTGCTTTCACTTAAAATACTAAGGATGAGAGGTATTTTAAATTCTAAAAGGATTCAGTAACATTTAACCAGATAAGTTATTAACAAAATCGAAGACAAATCTACAAGAGGAAACAATTTACAATTATATAGTAGGAGAGCGAATCTAGATACAACAAAAATATCTTCACTCACAGTATATTTGATGCATGGAACAAACTCCCCAATAAAGTAATAGAAAGCTCCTCTATAGATATATTTAAGAACATTCTAGACTAATACCACAGCGAAATTGGTATGGAGTAGGCAGTAATTATCACCGTTTGAAGCTGAAGAGAGCGTAAAAAACAAACAAAAAGTAAATACAAAAATAAAGAATACTAATAATAATAATCACCAATAAAACATTACATACTGTTATGCGACGCTATAATTTAGCACGCTTTATACCAGTCCATTATTTCCACCATAGGAAAGCTCAGAACTTACACTCACGGGAACACACTGACTTTAATATATAACCTTATATCAATCAATTTAGCACCAATGTCACATAATACCAGTTTCGGTACACAAGTTTGATTTCCTTATTAGCTAGGTACAAAGCAAGACAATAAGATTGAGTCTCATCTATAACAATTAAGCTCACTGTAATTAACTAAATACATATGTATAAATATTCCTGATTAATATACTGGCGGAATTAATAATATGCAATTGCCAAATAGTATCAATGCATTAAAGATAACTATGTTATATAGTAGAAATAAACACAGAAGGTTACTCTCAATCACAATAACCGATATCCTGAAGTAAATAGCAAACGTGAAGGTAGCGAGTGAAGCGAGGTAAGTAGACAATACTGCGTAGAAACACACACAGTGACAAAGTTATATGTAAATTAGGATATCAGTTGAGAAGTGAATAACTTGATATTAATTCAACATAAGTATAAATATAAATAAAACTTATAGAGTTACAATATATATAAATTCAGTGAGTAAGTAATAAATTATATTAGCCTGAGTACGGGGCTGAAAATCTCGCCGTGGAGAAGTTAACGCGACGTGATATTGACAGTTTCCATTCAACTCAAAATAAGGCTTAAACTGAGTTTGAAGTCAGGAAGCATAATCTTTACAATAGTCTAACTAGAGACTGATAAATAATACTCTCTGTGAACACGTATGCATGCAATCGCGTATCCCGCAATAAACACATAGAATAAGATCTGATAGGGGGTTCACTGGTATTTACGTATAATGTGCATGTATATTTCCCGACTGAATGTATGTATAGCTCTTATACGGAATATAGGAAACTTATCCAAGAATTATAGATTCTCAATCCCCCTATAGAATTTTTGTTGTTCTCTCAACACGAGTGACGATGGCTAGAAAGAGAGAATTAATAATCTCTTAAGATGACATTAAATTGAACACTAACATATCTTATATAACCTTCGCAATAATCATCAAAATATAGTATCGAACAAGAGTCACTTAATTTGGTTGAAGAATAGAAGTAGGAGCCATGAAGATCAGGTCACACGTGGTGACTGAGTCCATTGTCACTTCCTGTTGACACCAGGGGGACGTCTTCCTCACACGCACTAACTAGAATGGTCACTTCTTGTTCGCCCACACCACTTCTTCTTGGTCCCTTCACACACACAACCGCTTGTAGATAATTGTTAAAGGGATTTGGGCTAACCCCTACGGAAGTATGTTCCGAGTTGATTACCAGCTATTAAGCACGTTCGCCCCGAGAGGAGAGGTACCCAAAAGTAGAATCAACTTTGCCTACAGAATTCTTGGCTCGGGCAGGTAATATTCCGTTTTTAATTTGGTGTCTGGGTAGTGCGTTTTGGAATAGGAGAGGCATTTGAATTAAAAAAAAATATCAACTCTGCGTAAGCAGAGTGCTATCCCCCCCCCCCCCCCCCCCCCCTATAGTGGTACATGCTAACCGAAATGTCTGTCTGTCCGTCCGAGAACTCCTCCTAGACCGTTTGACGGATTTTCACCAAACTTCACACGAACCTTCGGTGCGTGAATTCGACGGTAATTAATTTTTGTTTGTTTTTAAATTTGTGCATTAGTTATGATTTTAGGTCCAACATATGGTTTTTGCCCCCCCCTCAACCCACCCCCCCTCAACCAGCCCCCACCCCCCCAACAGCCTCCCTTCAACCAGCCCCCCCCCCGCCCCCCTGTACCTATTCCTTGTGTGTGTGGGTGCCTCTCAGAAATCCACACATCATACACATGTCTCAGATGTGATGAAAATAGTGAGACGTCTGTCTGTCTTTCCTATTCTTGTAGTGGTAGTAATGGTGACAGTACTAGTAGTAGTGATGATGGTCATAATAGTAGTGATGATGGTGCAAAGTAATGATGATGGCTGTAGTGATAATGATGACAGTAGTGTTGATGGTAGTGACGATGGTGACAGTAGTAGTGATGATGGTGTGTAGTAATGATTATGGTGAAAGTTGTAGTGATCATACAGTAGTAGTGATGATGAGAGTAGTAGTAATTATGGTGAGAGTAGTAGTGATGATTATAATAGAAGTAGTGCTGATGATATTAATGATGATAGTGACTAGTAGTGATGATGGTGACCGATCGCAGAGTTGGGTATGCCGTTTTGATTTTGGGCAAAACAGCACGTCTACTTTATTAATATTAGAGGTATGGGTGAAAAAGCTCTGATGTATGGATGATAATTGGTTTACAGTTTTGGATGTTCATATGCATTTGGCATGTTATATGTAATGCCTTTATTGTGAGGGGGAATAATGATATTGTAGTTGTTGGTTCCCGTAGTAGTTGTAGCTGTAGTTATTTTCTTCTGGATAAATATGTGGGAATTGAGGAGGTTGATGCTGTAATCGCATTAACATGGCCTCGTCATAGTCCAGGTCTGGTTCGGGTAGGGAATTCTCACCTCTGGCAGGGAGCGGCCATTTTTGATCCTGCGGTTGGAGGGGATTAGAGCGAGGGAGGGGCTCGTTTTGGCCCACACAGGTAGTGGGGCTTTGTTTACCTATCTGCTGGTGTTGGGGAAACTTATTTATTTATTTATTCTGGTGATGGGAGAACTTATTTATTTATTTCCTCCTGCATTGTATGGAGGCAATGCGGCATGATGATGTTGGTGGCTCTGTGACATACGGGAGTAGGTTCTGGGGAAGTCTAGGCTCATCTTCTTCCAACCCCATCATCTCAACATCGTCGTCCATAAAAAGATCTCGTCCTCGAGCTTGGAGTAAGTAGGTCCGGTGTGCTTTAGTGCGGACGTATAGTGTGAGGCCTTTCTGGAAACAGCACCACACTATTGCTGCGATGTTGTTGGGGGCATCATTCTCGTATAAGACTGTGGGATGGAGATGAATGGTGGACTTGTTGGTGAGGTGTCCCAAATGAGACGGGGTATGAATCTCGGTGTCCTGGTGATCTTTAGATATGGAGAGTCTATTTATTTTTATGGTCGTTGTTGGTTGGGCAGGTTCAGGACTAGTGGTTGTTGCATGGGTAGGTTCAGGACTAAGACTGGCTGTGGAGGGTTATTTGGAGTTGTCGGTGCCCTCCGGTACAGAGGGGAGGAGCTTGGAGGATGTAGGGTCACTAGGTACAGCTGGTGTTGGCTGACCAGGTGAAGGTTTGACAGGATGAGTGTTGATATTTGAGGTGGCAGGTGAGGCTGAGGTGACAGGCTAGGCTGGGGTGACAGGTGCCTGGTGGGTGTGACTTGGTCCGGCAGGTGGGGGGTGGGTGGTGGTAGAGGTCTTTTTCCGTTTTTTTTGGTTGGAAGGTTTCTGGAGGCCACCATTTGGTTTGCACCACACGTCGGCCAGATCGTCTGCATGAAAGCTGTAAAATAGGTGAAGTTAAAAAGGGTGAAGGGTTTAACTTTGTTTAGAGTTTGAAGTTGGGGGTTTGTGGAGGGTGTCTGATTTGGTTGGTGAGAGAAGTGTAGTTGTGCTGTTTAAAGGTGGAGAGGGTGAATTTATAGTAGAGGTGGATGTTTGGTGAGTGATTTTAGGTTGATATATGGTCGTTGGTAAAAGATTTGTAGAAGTGGATGGTTGGTGAGTGATTTTTGGTTGAGTTCTGGGTGTTGGCAAAAGATTGGTAGAGGTGGAGGCATGTGTTTGTACGATTGGTTTTGGTAGTCGTGAGGGAAATACTTTTTTAGGTAGACTTGGGGTTGAATCCGTAGAGGGGATACGTGACATTGCAGGGGAAGTTGGCTGAGTAGTTGGTGAAAGGGAAGACATGGGAATGTCAACTTCGGATGAATGGAAGAGAGGGGGATAGTGGGAGCGCAAAGAAATTAGCTGAGTGGCAAGGGTGGTGTTACGAACTGGCACTCGGGTACACAAGGGCTCTCAATCAGGACTCGAATACGGCTCGCTGCCACAACGGAAACACCCGATCCCAACCCCTGAGTACTGCCAGCCGAACAAAAAACACCAATACCCTCCAGAGTTCAATCTGCTATAACGGGGTATACAAGAACTCGGTACTAGTGTTCAACAACAGACTAATAAAGAGACATGAATTATTTAGTCTGGTCAAACAATCAAACAATGAATAAGAAACAACAACACCAAAGAATAGTGTTGGCCGAAGCCGAAGTAATCCACCCTTGAATAAGAACTTAAGAAGTCCTCCACCCTCTACTTCGGAATCGGCACTATTACGTTACGTTAATTAATAGTCCTTAAGCATCGAGCAAGGAAAATCTTCTGAAAAAAGTTAGAAGATTCTCGGAGGGTCGTAAAAAGTACGTATCGGATTTTGAACAGTAATTCAATAAGCAAAAAACCTGGCAATTAAATACTATTAAAGGTTTAAATTAGCATAAGAATAATTAAAAGAATATGCAATAGTAAATGGCAACATTAAAAAGAAGTACTCCGCAAATGCAACGGCAATAGCCTCCTCGGATTGTGCTCGTGGGCCACTAATCACTAAAGTAGCCAAGCTTGCCACACATGAAATCAATAGTGCATAAACAATATCATACATAAGGAAAGCTTCAATACTATTCTGTATCCTACTAATCGAGTAAAGTCTAGCTGGGGTACTGTGGGCAAAAGGTAGCAGTGACTGAGCAAAAACGGCTCGTAGCCTCGCGAAAGTCCTCACAACTGTTTAAAGTATTACGTTTAAAAACTAACAAGTGCACTTTGAGAAATCCAGATCCCGTGTATCTGGTTTTCTCCCGGCTCCTTGACAAAGTAAAAACAACAACTGGATTAATAAAATACAGGGTGGTTTGGCTCTTGCCCTCCACGCACTGGTAAATTATTAACTCAACACAGTCAGCCGCGAAGACAACCTAGGCTTTACTGAACCGAAACGAGTATGCAGGTTTATCACTTAACCACTGCATCAAACAACAACTCGTAACACAGAAAAGCCTTACCCCAGTCAAGCATTACCTAGACTAGCAGAAAACAGGAATAATAATAATAACACACAGGGAAATGCATATACAAGTGCAACAAACATAAATCAATCCTATTCTAAGGTAACCCTTCCAAAATAGCTATCTAATAGGCAAGAATCTCGAGAGAACTCAAGCGATAATACGTTGGCTGACTAGCTCTGCACCACCGGGACCATGGAATTTAAATATGCAGGGAAAAGAGGGGATAAGAATGTAAGGTAGTATAGAAAGTTCACATCAGTCAGAAGAATATATATAGTTCGCAAGGGAAAATGAGGAAGTCGCTCTGCCTAATGAGTTCTGATGAAAAATGGCTAGACTTCCCTCTTTATACCCGGCCCTCTAGTGAGCCCAACGTGAACTACTAAGGACCGCCCCCAACTGACAAACATTACGTAATTTCTCTCTCTCCTCTGGGATAGACAAAGGCTCCCCTAGCACTGAGGGGGGGGGGGGAGGGCTAGTGAGTTAGGCCCACCTCCCGCATGGCGGGCCCACTGACCCCCAATGTGGCTTTGTTTCTCGTTCCCATCATTACAAATAATAACGTTTTACACACAATACTTATAACTAATGATATAAATAGAACTCGTTGACCTTTAGATGAAAACAAAATACATATTCATAAATAACTCTATAGTACAAACGGCTCACATGAAACATAAGTTAGGAAAACTCTAACATAGGACTACAGCCAAGTTCCTGCCCTGACGCGATCCTTAGCGAGAGGAGTGGGGCATATGACTAGGACGTTCTTTTTTTTTTTTTTGATATCAGCATGCTCACACTGGACATGTGTCCACACCTCCACCCAAGATTTTACTTGCTCAACCCCTGAGCTAAAATTTCTGACAAAACACAGAACCCCATCAAGCCCCTCACACCAACACCCGTGTGACGCTCCTGCATTGGCAATGGCACTAAAACAAAGCTGAGTTTATCACCGCAAAACACATCTTATTATTAAAAAACAAAATTCACATTTTATAACTCCTCCCAACAATAGCAAAAAAAGACACAAATATCGATGCGCCCAGAGCGAGATTACAGCAGCTTCAGCCGTTGGATAGTTTCGGAGACTACTCAAACTCTATAGGCTATGACAAACTTATACGATTACCTATATCAAAAGAAGAGTTTTTATATGATTTTTATATTTTAATCTGATTTTTCCCAGGCTGCACTATAAGGGGCCACGCCTCATTTTCCTTCCACTCAAACCCCCACACACCTGTGATAGACCTACGACTGATCATCCACCCTTGATAAACAACTCCGCGATCACATTGTCACATCCAGCAATATGACGGTATGTCCAAGGTTATACTCCTGCAACATCAAAAAAAGACCACCTGGTCAGTCTCATATTGCCGATTGTGTGAAATTGATTTCAGGGAAATCTCAAAAGGGGTGATGATCAATGTAGATAACCACGACTAAGGCCATTAGGCTGGAACATTAACACCTCGAAGTGGCCCCTGAACGACAGCACAATCGCCAGTAATTCCTTTTTCTATTGTAGAATAGTCTCTTTTGTTCAGCATTGAACTTCTTAGAAAAGAAACTTACTGTGGGTGTTCCACCGACCTTCATTGTCCTGGTCCTGTATCAATACGGCACCAGCCCCTACACCTCTTAGACAATCTGTTGACCAGATGAAAGGCCATTTTAAAGTCTGGGGCCCTGAGTATCGGGTGAGTACATAGCAAATGGTTTCCCCCAAAGTTGAAAGTCCTTCATCACTCAGGTGACCCACAAAAAACTTTTTGTCTTTAGATAACAAATCTGTGAGAAGGTGCCAACACCGTTGCAGTAAACCTTTTATGAAGCGGTCTGTAGTAGGCCTATCATACCCAAGACTCTCATAATCGGGTTTTCTTGGTTGTTGGTGGGTGCAGGGAAATTTATTGATAGTCCTTTGTAGCCTTGTTTCTGAGGAGGGCACAACCTGTCCCCTTCCCCCTACAAACCCAAGGTACTGCCACAGTGCCTTTTACGAAGTCACACTTTGCCCAAATTTAACTACCAGACCTGCTCACTAAGTTTACGGAACAAGGGTACTCAAGGTGCTATCACAAATGGCTCTCAAATGTCGTCATACATAAATGCTTACATCGTCCAAATATCGAGTGGGCAAATTTGGAATGTTCCTTTACAATTTCATTTCATCAGTGTTCTGAAACGTTGCTGGTGCATTCTTAAGTCCGTTTAAGGCATAACATTGCACCGGTAGGTACTCCAGTCCACAACAAAACCACATACCCTACTTTAAGCACGCTTCGACAAAGGTACTTGCCAATAACCTTTTACTAAATCTACTTTAGACAAAAAAAAACGAGCATTACCATATTTGTCACCACTATCATTCAACCCGAGGAAGAGGAAAGGGTTTAGTTGGAGGAGTCAAAACGTTTAACCTACGGACGAAAATCAATACAAAAGCGTACCGTTCCATCTGGCTTAGGCTGCAGTGTTACGGGGGAAAGTTCCACTTAACTGTGCCTTTCTCTATCAACCATCTACCGAGCATATACTCCCACTCAGTCCCTCAGAGCTGGTAGTTGTATGGGGGGCACACGGTACGGGATTGACTTAAAGGGTAGAATGGTCACCCACGTCAAACTCATGCATAGCCTGGAAAAAGGTAGTGAGGGCTTGGGTGGTCAGCAAATACCAGGGGGGGTTTGAACCGAACCAACTGACGGATAGCATCAAACTGCGGCTCAGGCAAATGAGCTATAGCCTCGTCAGCCCTAAGGCTCGAGAGGTCCTCCCCTCCCAGTGAGTGATCCGATGAAACATGTTGATCCCAGCTATTCCTCCTCCTGACGCTTGACTGTTCCCCTCTCCTTCTCCACCACGGCCCCCGCAACAAGCCAACACAGGGACAGTGAGAGCCCCAGAGGGGCGCCCCACATACTCCCCTGGCTGTGCAACGCCGCCCCCGTCGAGCTCTACAGCTCCATTACCACAAGTTTGGAGCTCAGGGTCCTCTAGTTGCAACCGACGTATATCTGGAGGGTGCCAAAAAAGGGGGGCGATCTAACTGCTCCCGGAGCAATGCAGGACCTTCCCCGATAATGGGTGGGGGGTTTTTGCTAAAACTCTGTCTCTCTCGATGTACATACCGTTGCTATTCGTTGGAGACTCGTCATGCCCAGCCGCGTCACTCTCTGATGACAGGCCCAGGGGGCTACTCCAGAATTAAGTAATGGTGCTTAATACTGAATCACCCAGGAGAGAAGCCGAGTCAAAACTATTTAAACCAACTCCAGGTTTTAGCCTCCTCCTGGTTGATCGTTCCTCCGCTGGTCTGAAGACGGGGGACTAGGCTTGTGACACCTTAGCTGCCCGAGCTCGGGTGACAACACACGGCATGGGGTGTGTCTGGCACCGCTAGACCCACTCTTGCTCTTCACTAATCACGTGCGGCCGGCCTCTCGGCATACGAAATAAGGGTAGAACATCAGCAGCGGGCATTGCAAAGTCGTTGCCGAAGAGACGGTCGACGCCACCTCCTATGGCAGTTTCTCCACAATCCCAACATCCAATTCACGTGCCACACCATCCACCTCCAACTCCCAACCAGCACCAGCGGGTATGGACCGATTCAAGTAGGTCTAGTTTGCATTAATACCATGCACCACTACCACCCGAGCAGCGTTTTATAGGGTTAGCCAGTCAAGTTTTTCATCAGAGTCTGGGAAGCACCTGTATCACGCAAGACCTCTCACTCCATGCTTGCGCCACGCCAACATCACGCAACCCCGCCCTCTCATGGTCGCAAAAAACATCTTGAGCAGGCGGTTCGAGACGCCCAGGTGCTTCTGCATTGGCTGTGCCTCAGCCTCTGGACGAACTAGCCTCTCCTGTTGTTTGTCCCGGGCACACAACTCAGATGACTTCGGGTAGACACAACAATGGTGCAGGCCAAAGGACACAGCTGAGTAGGTGAGTTTGGTGCTAGGACATGACTCTTGCAAAGTGCCCATTTTTATGACCAATGATAACACTCCAACTCCCCTTCTTTGGGCTTCCCTTGGTAACTGGGGAAGGGCCAGGCCTACTTTTCTTAAATGGGACGGGTGCTAGTCTTGTGGTCAGTCTTGGTTATCATGGCTTCATTTGTACTTGTTTGCATAAGGTATAGCACTAACTCGGGGGGGGGGGGGGGTGGGGCGTCACTGCCCCTGTTTACCTGCCTCACTACGCTGGGCCGACCCGCACCCACGAAATAGTGATAGCCGGAGGTCAGGCCATCCTAAGCGGCCTCCTGTAGACTTAGAGGTTTTTGGGTGGTTCTTTTCTTTAATAGTTAAAGGCATTTCTGCACCAGTACCACTTTATAAAACTGCTCAAGCAGAAGAAACAGCTCAGGGTCAAAACTGTTTCTGCCGTATCAGCGTCTCAGAACGTGTCCAGTTTTTAGCTGGATAGTGCATCTTTTAAGTCCCGGGCATGTTCAAGAAAGGTCGCCTCCCTAGTCTTTGTAACACCCCGAAACTTCAATCGATATGTTTCCGGTTGCAACTCGTATGCCCGTAGGACAGCTCTCTTCAATTCTGGGTAGTCAATGCAAGACTCTAAAGGCAGTGCATCATAAGCCTTCAGACCCTTACCCGTAAGTCTTGAGGAGACTAGAGCTGCCCACTTCTCTTCAGGCCAATTATGCTCCCTACACTTCTTCTCAAAACGATTAAAAAATTCTGTGACTTCAGTTTCACTAAATACCGGCACCAATTTGACTAATTGGGCCAAGGACTGTTCTCTTACTTGGCCCTCACGGCCCATCCGAGTCCCTGTCGACTCTGCACGAGTCTTATCTAAATCTAATTTAGCACAATATTTCTCCGAGTCGTACCTAAGCTCAGCCTCATGCCTCCTGGTCTCATCTCTTGCCTCCTGGTCTCATCTCTGCCTCCTAGTCTCATTTTCCTGCCTCCTAGCCTCATCTCCTGCTTCCTAGCCTCAATCTTAGCAAGCTCAAGTCTAAATACCATATCTGGAGACAGGCAGGAAGAGGGAGCTGCCACTACTGAAGGAGGGGGGGCAAAAACTGGGGAACCACCATGTGCACCACCCGAGGGCACTCCAATCTGCCAATTCTCATCCCTCTGTGGGAGAGTGCTAACCTCCGGTAACTGAGTGGACGGCACTGTGGGAGTCGAGTGAGAGGGGATCTGGGGAGGAACCCCCCCAAACGCCCTCTCCTCCGAAACCCCATGTCGCCCACGCAACACCCAGGAAATCAGCTCCCCCTTGGACATCCCTACTACATTGGAAATGCCCAAAACCTTGGCTATCAGGTGCAAGCCACAAACATCCACCCCAGTCAGCCCCTCCTCCGTCACTTGGTACCTGCTTACTCACAAAAACGCT
>CM064507.1:28086205-28179588 GCA_032716605.1 Paralithodes platypus | reverse complement strand
GAGCCTTCGCCAGAGACCATGAGGCGGTATCTGGCGTGGGGGCGGTCTGAGCCTAAAGCAGGCTTTCATGAAAAAAGACAGCTCCTTGTGAGGGAGCACCAGCCCCGTCAAGGTCTCAAAAGGCTCCCTAATAGCGGAAAGGTGGTTCTTATTGGTGTTGTACATGTATGTGCGTGTCGCAAACAAGTGATTAAGGTAATGGAAGACTAACGCAACCGACGGAACTGTTTGTTCGGTGTCATTGATCCATTTAGTGAAAGTATTCCAATGAGACTCGTAAGTCTTCCAAGTAGCCTTAGTCCAGTGCTGATTAAGCATATCAGTCAAGCAACGTCCATATTTCGGTAACAACCCTGCCTCACAAACATCCACGATGCGAATGCCAACGAGGTCCCTAGGTCTCCAATCTGTCCCAAGTGGAAGTCTGAGACAGCCAGGGGAACGGGACTCGGGCACCATCGCTTCAGCTGAGCGTACCAGGCTTGGGCCGGCCAGAGGGGCGCGATTAACCAAACCTTGCCACGGTACTCTCTCAGCCTGTGTAGGACTTTGCACATAAAAAAAGTGGAAAAAGCGTAAATCGACTGCCACCTGCTCCAGTCCTCGCTGAAGGCATCCGGCCCCCCCGCCTGAGTACAAGTCCAGCGGGTGAGGTAGTCCGGCAGCTTGTTCGTCCCTGAGGAGGCGAACAAGTCCACCTGCGGATGGCCCCAGGAGGCTGCGAGGTCGTCGAAAACGCTTTGTCTTAATGACCATTCTACCTTGGTGCTCTGTCCTCTCGACAAAGCATCCGCCCAAAGATTGGCCGTCCCGGGCAGGTAAGTCGCATGCAGGGTGATGCTGTAATGATCGGCCAGGTAAAACAATTTCTCCGCCAGGTCTTGGAGCACAACAGACCTGGAGGAGCCCTGCTTTTGGATACAATGAACCGCGGACATGTTGTCCATCCTGAAGGCCACCGACTTGCTCGTGAGGCCAGTCCGTGATCCCGCAGGAAGAACAACGGTACCAACAGTTCCAAGGCATTGATGTGGAAGTGTGAGAGCCCCGACCACCTGCCGTGGTTTTGATGTCCCATGTCTGATTGATAGCCCCACCCCACCTCGCTCGACGCATCTGTGTCTACCCAGATGGTCGGCGGAGGAGCAGTCCAGGGCACAGCCGCAGAGAGCGTGCCCCGAGCGACCCAGTGTGTCAGTCTCAGATGTATTGAGCGCGGTACCGTCCACAAACGGTAAGGGGGCGAGATAGGGAAGTGCCTGTTGCCCAGCTGAATGAGGCGTTTTAGTCGGAGCCGGCCCAAGGGCACGGTCAGAGACGCCCAATTCAAAGACCCTAGTAGGGTGTCCCAGATTTTTCGTTTTATCGAGATCGAGTGCAACACGACAAAGAGCTTCCTTCGAAGTTTCGCTGCATTCACCCGACTCTGGGAAACGGTGGCGCTTTGGAGATCCCAGTGCAAGCCCACCCACGTCACTTCTCGTGACGGTGAGAGGCAGGACTTGGGAATGTTTAGTTTGAACCCCAGGTTTGTGACATGTCCGACTACAGTGAGCGTGTCTTGTACACAGTGTGTGAGAGAGTCTGCGGAGATGAGCCAATCATCCAGGTAAAACAGGATCTGAATCCCGTGTAAGAGCAAGGGGGTCAGAGCCTGCTTCACCAGTTTGGTGAAGACCCGCGGTGCTATGTTGAGGCCGAATGGTAGTCTGGTGAATGGGAACACGCGTTGATCCGACTGCAGTGCGAGGCAGCCCTGGAACCGAGGAGCCATCGGCGCATGCCAATAAGCATCCTTCAGATCCAGGGTGACCACCCAAGACAAGGGCTTGAGTGCCAGGCGTACCAGATTGATGGTGAGCATGCGGAAACGGGTGTTCACAATGTGAGAATTGAGGACTGAGAGATCTACCACCGGCCTCATAGCAGCGCAGTCCTTCTTTGGGACCAGAAACACATGAGACAGAAATACCTTTTGTGTAGAAGATATTTCCTTGATAACGCCTTCCTCGTGCATGGACATAATCACTTGGGCCACTTCCTGGGCCACTGGTCGCTGTCGGGGAGGGCTCCAGAGAGGAGGCCGGGACCTCCACCTCCAAGTCAGACCCTTCTTGACCACCCGACGCGCCCACGACCGGCGGGGCCATTGCCGGTAGTGGGGGCGGAAGAAGCCGGTGCGGGCACCTTGTGTCAGGCCCATCACCACTTCGACGAGATGGTCGGGCGAGGGAAGAGGGGACTGGCCAGGAGGAACTACGCGTTTTTTGGCGCGGAGCCCCTCTTGGACTTATCGTAGTGGGAGCGAGAGCCACCACGTCCTCCTCCAGACGTCCCCCCGCCCCGCCGAAACGATGGACGAGCCAAACGCTCCGGCCTATCCCCCTCCAGGCTGCGTCTGGCAGCGGAGGAACTCGGGCCCTGCGCCTGCCAGCGACGCATCCCCTCTTGACGGGGACGGCGATCCGGGGACCGACGACCACGGAAGGCGGGTACATCACGCCCCCTGTGAGCCAGTCCCCTGGCCACACCTCTAGCCTGGCGCCCTCTGCCGGCGACAGACCTGCCCCCACGTCCGCGGGTGGAGGAGGATGAAGTGGGCTTCGCCACCACCTTCCGTTGAGCAGAGTATGTGTCACTCTGCGCCAGTAAGAAAGCCCCTTGCCAAGCCTCCTCAGGGAACAGTCCAGGGGTCAGAAGGTCAGTCAGTAGGAGGCGGTTGCGGACGTCGGCAGGGGCCTTCTTACAGAAAGCCACCCGAAGTTGTTGAGGGCAACGAGTGGCTTCATGGAGGGAGTGGCGGATGTCCTGAACAGGGTTGAGGGCAAGCTGCAGGGTGATCCGTCGGACATGCTCAAAACCTTGGCGATGATCAGCCGATTCCAGCGACTCAATAAGGCGGAGGTGAACCCGCGCCAGTTCCAATTGAGCAAGAAGAGTTGAAAGTTGGCGCGCCGCGCGCTGACGGAACTTAAAGTCCCGGTCCAGTGGTGCCTTCTCCGGTGCTGTGAAAAAGGAACACGGAAGGGGGCCCACCGACAGTTTTGGAGGATTGAGCCACTCCCACACAGGCAGAGGGAAGCCCGAGGAGGTAAGGAGCATGCCCGACAGAAAAGATGAATCCATGGATGGGATGGCCGGCAAGGTCTCAGCCATGGACTGACCAAACTCCACTGCTTCACGGATCCATTCACCCCAGGGACCCGGACAGACGTGCGGGAGTTCGAGCATCAGGACCTCGTCCCGATCTCGCACATTCCTGAGGTACAGCGTCCCTGAGATGGCAGAGAGGGAGTGGACATCCGCAGACAGGTCTTGGCGGGAGTAGTCAGCCCAGGGCTTGGTGGCAGTGTAAGGCAAGACCGACGGATGATATGAAAAATACCGCATGTCTTGCCGATTAGGGTACACCCTCACATCGACCTCAGGGACCAGAACCTGTGGAGTAATGGCCCTGAAGATGTTTTTCTCATTCACCTGTATAGCCCAGCCCTCCGGCACAGCCCGGTCTCCGGCTGGTGGACCGGACCCTCAGGGGTACAGGCGATCACAGCTTTCCAAGCAACAGAATCCCCATACAGGGATGGCATCTTGACTTTGGGGATCTTAAACTTGGAGAGAGGCGGCACGGAGAGGGGGTGAGAGAACAACCCCAAACCCTGGCCCGGGATAACAACGAGCCAGAGAGGAGTCGTAGGTGGTGTCGGAGGTGCAGGTGATGAAGTAGATGATGTCAACGGTACCACGACCGGGAGAGCAGGCCGAGATGGGATGTGGTCGGCAACAGGTGGGAGAGGAGCCACAAGCGGAGTCTGCAGAGGCACCGGGTTAGTAGTACCCAACCGGGAGACCACTGCATCCAAGGCCGCCATGACAGAGGAGAGGATGTCTGCCTTATTGGAGGCCATCTCAAGATGAATAGACGCCAACTCCGCCCGTAACTCCGTCTCCGCAGCAGGAGGGAAGGACATCAGTAGAGGAGACAGGGAACCAGCCTCACTGGGCCCACGGGCTCCATGGTCCGTGAGCGGGGAGAACGCATGGGACGGTGGAGAGGACTGTGCCGCCACGTCGGGGTCCTCCTAGCCCGAATCAGGTGCACCGTCCGAAGACGAGTCGACCCCCATATCCTCGTCCTCCAGCCGATCAAAATCCGCAACCTCCATCTCAAGAACATCGTCTAAATGGTCAGGGAGACGAGGAGGAGACTGCTGGCCACAAGGGATCGAGGCGTCGGAACCCCCAGGTTGAGGAGGAGGCATGGAGGGCATCGCCGCCGGGACTACCACAGCCGGGCCCGCCATAGGGAAGAGGCCGGGACCCCTCACAGGCTGGGAGGCAGGCAGAGGCTCGAACTCCACCCCACCAGAGGCTGAAGATGGTGCAGGATGGAGAACGACCTCCTCGGCAGGCGGGGAAGGACGGCGTTTGGCCCTGAAGACTGTGGAACCCTGCAAAGGAGGGGGGCTCATCCTGAGGTGAGGAGAAGCAAGACGGGGTCGATCAGCAGGGGACGGAGATCGGCGATGTTTCTTCCTGCCAGAAGTTCCAGAAGTCATGGATAGGTCGGAGGGAGGCACACGACGTTCATGACGCCTGGGGGCCCGCTCCCTGGACCGCGCCCTCCCACCCGCCTGACCCGAACTCCCGGGAGGGGAGCCCCGAGCCGTATGAGGAGAGCGAGAGTGACGAACAGTAGGGGAGCGGGAACGGCGTGCAGCATCGGAGGTAGGTGGGATCCCTAACAACACCCGGACGTCATCCTCACGGAAGGAAGGAGCCCTGTGCAGGACCCTTTGGACGTGACGGGAGATGACGTCCCATGAACGGCGTAGAGACGTCCTGGCCCGTTGTCCTTCCGCCGACGTAGGGAGAGTCTCGAGTAGTTGAAGAGCGGAGAGACACACCCCACACCGGCGGGGATCGTAAACATCCTTCCCATAGCAGGCCGTGTGGAGGCAACATTCCCGGTGATCCCGCAAGGCCGTCCGCTGACACGTCGGCCGAGAGCAGGGGAGGAGCCGGCATCACAGCACTGAAAAATGGGGAAGCATTACCCACCAGTAGAGGTGAGACAGGCAATATGAGGCAGTAGAGCCAATTCAGCATGTAAGACTAAATAAGACAATATCCAGTAAGAAGCTATGTAGCAAGTATAACAGGAAAGTCAAAAGAAAACACCCACACCAGAGACCCTCAACACCAGGGCTGGGACAAGCCCCTTAGCGAGGCCCAACCCTGGGAACAGGTCCGAACCAAAATCGTGGGGAAAGCGGTACCCTTCGAAATACCTGAGAACCCTCTGTGAGAGCGGAGGGAGGAGGCGGCGAAGCGGCGGCGGCGTAGGGACAGCCGGCAGTAGAGCGGGCACCAGCTGGAAGGAAAAGGTCAAGTGTGAGCAACCCAACAGTACCCTATAAGTGTAAATAGGGGCGGGGAGGGAATCCAAAACACACAGGACATCGCCACTTTGGGTCGAGTCCTAGGACTTTTCAGGTGGTCTTTGGGTCCTCCCAGGATACAAGGAGGACGCCCGTAGGGCGGGAACCAGGTACAGAAGGAGGACACAAGGAACAGGACATAAGGGATAGGAAAACAGCCAATCAGCCGTTGTCCAAAAAGCCCTGTACATGAAGAGGGGGGCAGAACAGGGCGCATAAACCAAGTCAAGTGAAAAACTATGTGGCCTAGGCCATGACAAGGCACAGGGCACATCAAAAAGATAAAGGCGCTTCTAGGGCGGATTTAAAAAGATGAAGGACACCAGAAAACCCTTGCCTGTGTGGTGAAAAAACGTGAGTAAACACGAAAATCGAGTCAACTTGTCCAAGCATATCCTCCCTGTGAGCGGGGCCCCTATATCGCGTACAGTTTCCAGACATCCCCCCCCCTTTTCAGTGATCAAGTAACCACAGGCAGGGGAAGAACAGAAACATGGACTTGTAAGAAAAACGAGAATTTAACTGAGAGCTATGAGACCGAGACTTCCCAGTCAGTGGAGACAAAAGGAAGGCAGAAGGAAAGGACCTGTGTGGATCATTCCAACGGCGGGCAGCTCAAGGCAAAAACCGATTAGCTTAAACACACAATTAATGAGAATCTTAACAAGAGCGTTGAAGACCAACCAGCAAGTCAGTAGAGACAAGAGGAAAACAGAAGGACAGGACTATGTGGCCCAAGCCGACGGCGGTCAGCTCAAGTTAAAAAACACAGGCCTAGCCTAGTGACACAATTCACATAAACCAGAAAAGACTAGGGCAGCGTCAATCCCTAAGTGAAAAAACCTAGTAACAAAGCTAAACACTGCCCGAGAAGCCCCACAAGTACGTTAAATTAATAAAATAAAAGGAGGATAGCCTAGGGCTTGACCGACATTTTCATCAGAACCACGTATCCACGAGTCAAGTAGGCCCGGGGAAACGAAAAGGAACTGACAAAAGCGTGAACCATGCGAACGAAATACAAGACCACCAACTATGGACAAGTTTAATAAACAAGTCAGAAGGGCTATAGGTCAGTTGAGACCAAAGCAGCATGTTTGTGAGAGAATAAAGGCTATGTGGCCTATGCTCACACAAAGCAGAATCCAGAGAAACTTCATGCTCAAGTCTTGTAAAACATCGACACGTAGTCATATGAAAAAACAATAAAACAAAAAGTCACAAAGGGAAAGAAACACAATGCATCCCGCGGGAAGCATATCCCCCCCCCCCCCCCCCCCCAAGGTACGTTAAGGGTAGTTAAAGTGAACATGAACCCGAAAAGCGAGGGTAGAATAGACACACAACGACCGCTACGCGGCGTTGAGGACCAACCACCCCGAAGAAAACAAATACATAAACACGTCTCCAGCACTACGCGCACACCCATAAACACGCCATAAAGCCGTAGTAAAGTGCTGCCTACATCACTGAACATCCTTCTAAGACCTCAACAGCCTGAAAAGGCTCACACTCACTAATAGTTGAAGCGAAGGGGATGCAAAGCAGGCACTCGCGAAGCACAGACAAAAAAGGCGTGTGACATCGACGGTGGGCGCGAAGTGACTGATACTTTGGCAGGTCCAGGCACAGGCTCATAGAACATGGAGCATGGCTCAGAGGAGAGCAGCTAGATTAAATGGGTAACTATAACAATTCTTTCTCTCCTTCGCTATCTCTTCTTTCCTAGTCGTCTCGGAGTGTGTACAACGTGCCTAGTAGTGAATTGAGGTGCAACTCTAGAGATTATTTGGTTACTTCGCGTGAGTACCGATAAATCGGCCCGCTGTGGTAGCGGCTGAGATCATAAGCCCTACGTTGGAAACATAGAGACTGCTACTAAATATGCCTTTTTACAACTTCAGCGACTTGTTGGGCAGGTCTTAAATTACATGTTATAATTACTCCAAGTTCCGTTTTTTTATTTACGTGCCTTAGTTGAATCCCGTTAATCGAAAAGTTTGCGCTTTCATTTTTACTGCAGATGTGGAGCACAATGCATTTATCTATATTGAAATTCATCTGCCATTTCTGAGCCTAGTTAGAAAGTGTGTCTAGATCATTTTGAGTATTTTATATGTGCGATGGCGAGTTTACTTTGCTTGCAATTTTTTTGTCATCAGCAAATTTCGAGATTCTGCATGATAGCCCATCATCAATATCATTAATATATATAAGAAATATAATTGGACCGAGAACTGAGCCTTGTGGTACACAGCTTTGAACATTTATCAATTTGAGGCTTTGCCGTTAATAACTACTCATTGCTTTCGAACACTTAGCCAATCCTGAATCCAATGAAGAACAGACCCGTGAATACCGTGAGTTTTAAGTTTTTCTATCAGTCTGTTATGAGGCACTTTATTGAATGCTTTTTGAAAATCTAGGTAGACGATGTTGACTGATTTATCTTCGTCATTTATATTTAAGATATCGTGGAAAAAGTCAAGAAGGTTTATCAGACATGAGCGCTTACTTCGGAATACAATTTTATTTCGGACTATTGTTTTGAGCAGCTTGCATATAATTGAGGTGAGGCTTATTAGGCGATAGTTGCCAGTTAGGGTTTTATTTCCCTTTTTTTTAAATCTTTTGGGACTTTATTGTTTTGTATTGATTTGTTAAATAGAAGAGTTAGTGGTTTTGAAATTTCATCCATTACTTCTATAATGACTTTTGGCGAAAATGTGTCGGATCCAGGGGATTTGTTGGGTTTTAGATTTAATATTACATCGGAGATATCTCCGTTCGTAATTTCAAAGTTGCTTAGGGCATTGCATTTGTTAATGTGAACTGGTGGAATAAGAGGAACAGAGTTAATATCTTCCTCAGTAAACACCGATGCAAAAAAGTTATTAAGAATGTCACTCATATGAGTTACATCATTTTTTCGTAAACTATTGGGTCAATTGTCGAGGTAACTACTGTTTTATTTCTGATATAGCTATAAAACTGTTTTGGATTTGACTTGCTTAAATTCGCAATATGTTGTTCATACCTTTTTTTTGCTCCGTGTAATTAATTGTTTTGCTTTGCGACGAAGTTTGGTGAAATTTTCCCATTGATTTTGACATTTGGTCCGGTAGAATGCTTCATGCGCCAGTTTCTTTATTGCTAGACAATCTTTGATTTCCTTGTTTCACCATTTAGGTTTGTTATTTTGATTTGAACGTCTGTTATGGACTGGTATGCAAGATTCTACAGCATTATTATATAGGTTTGAGAATGTTTCCCAGATGTTCTCTATATAGGTTTGCTGGTTTATGAAATTCCAGTTGGTGGAATTGATGATGTTTTTAAGCTTGTGAAAGTTAGCCTTTCTGAAATTTAGTACTTTTTTCTGGCTTTCGTTTAGTTTGACGCTGTCAATGT
Source organism: Paralithodes platypus (assembly GCA_032716605.1). Taxonomy (NCBI): domain Eukaryota; kingdom Metazoa; phylum Arthropoda; class Malacostraca; order Decapoda; family Lithodidae; genus Paralithodes; species Paralithodes platypus. The sequence continues at coordinate 28,170,736 of CM064507.1, read as the reverse complement.
TCATGTTGACGGTTATTGAGCAGTGATTGTTTGAACTAAATTCATCGCCTACCACGACTTGGTTTACTAAATCCTCTTCCGTTGTGAGAATGAGATCAAGAATATTGTTGCCACACGAGGGAGAGTTGACAAGCTGATATAGTGAACTTTCCAGTAATTTTGTATAGAAATCTTGTCCTGTGTGTGACGTTATGGGTTCGCCCCATTTAGTCAATGGCAAATTGATATCACCAAGAATTACCGCATTTTTATTATTGCTTATCTCTACTATTTGGTTGTACAATTCCGAATCAATAATTGATGGTTGGGCTAGTGGACGGTAAATTAGTCCCAAGGGTACCTTGTCGTGTGATGTATTTTTTAAATTAACATAAATTGCATCACTATGATTTATTGTCTGAATGAAAGCAAGTACAGGATTAAGCCTTTCTTTGACGTATAGTAAAACACCACCTCTATTTCTGTCTTGTCTACTACATTCGAACATATTATAGCCTGTCGGTGAATATTCTGCTAAGAAATCTCAATTCTTGATGTTGACCCAGGATTCTGTTATTCCTATAATATGATTTTCAGTATATGCAGTTTCTTCCAAGTCTGAGCATGAGTTTCTGATACTCTGAACATTAATAAACAATACCTTGATTGGGTTCTGTTTTCTGTGGGGCTTCTTTGATGATAAGGGTGATTTGCTTTCGCTTTTTTTTTTTTTTTTTTTTTTCTAATACTATCTCTCGTGCATAGGCTGAGAGCCTGCACACCCAACCGCTCAACTCGGTGAAGCCTGTGAGGTCGTGTTCCAGTCTAGGGGGTGAGACACATGAAGCATTAGAGTTCAACTCACTGCTCGAAACTGCTCCGCCTTCGTGATTCACTGTCTCACCACCTAGACTCGGACCCTCACTCTCAGAATGCCACCTATTGACCAATGAACTCACTAGACATTGCCCCTCTGTAGCATATTTTGAATATGGGAATATTCATACAGTGCTATTTAATCAGGGAACAATGAGGGTATATTTTGGCGTTTTGGTGGGCTTTGTGGTAATGCACTGATACTAGGTACAGCACAAATGCATCACAATAATATCTTCCCATTGATATATCGGGATTCGAACCCGGGACCATTGGATTACCAGGCCAGTGGTAAGACTACTCCACCACACCTCCTCTCGATTGTCCCAGACCGAATTAGTTATTTTTGGCGAAAATCATGGACTGCGTCGTTAAGTAGCCTGCCGAGACGAACAACTCCCACAGAATTTGGGTGGAGGCCGTCTCTGGCAAACAGATGAGGCTGCCTGAAATAATGATCACATAAATTTGTGAACCCAATCCCTTGGCGAAGGCAAAGTGACTGGACACAACTGTTGAGGCTGAAGGCCCTGTTGTAGAAGTCATCTTCAGCTTCCATTTTAGGGAGAACATCTGAAAGAATAATATTTTTGCTTTGTGTTTTATACTGCTGGATCAGCTTGCGGTATTTTGCCAGCAGGTCCTCCAATCTATTCTTACGCAGCACATCATTAGCACCTGCATGGATCACAAACAGGGTATTTTCTGTGGAACCAGCAGCAATATCATCTTTGGCTGCCATCATGTCATCGATTCTGCCACCTGGGATACAGAAACGTTTTCTGTTATTTGGAGCCCTACTGCAGAACTCTATCATTTGGCCACATATTAATGAGTCACCAACCAGCCTTATGTCCTCATTCTCGTCGGTCATGTCACCAGCAAGGATTTTTGTTTCTTCTATATTCCAACTACTCCCTCTCAGACATAGGCTGAGAACCTTTACACTCAACCGCTGAACACGGTGAGGCCCGTGAGGTCTTGTTCCAGTCTAGGGAGTGAGACATTCGAAGCAATGCCATCTCTGAAGCTGCTCCGCCTCTGCGCTTCACAGTCTCGTTCCCCACACTCGGACCCTCACTTTCAGAACGCCACCTATTGAGCAATTAACTCACTAGGCATTGCCCCCCCTGTAGCATTTTTTGAATATGGGAATATTCATACAGTGCTATTTAATCAGGGAACAATGAGGGTATTTTTTTAGGGCATTTCGGTGTGCTGTGGTAATGCACTGAAACTAGGTACAGCAAAAATTCCATCCCAATAATGTCTTCCCATTGACATATTGGGATTCGAACCCGGGTCCATTAGATTACCAGTCCAGTGGCAAGACCACTCTGCCACACCTCCCCATCTAGTACCTATTTGTCGTTGTGATTGCAATGAAGGATTTATTCGTGGTTTGCCACGCACCATTTCGGACTGGCTGGAAGTCCGTATCCTGTTGGGGCTGTTTGGGCAAGGCAGAGTTAGTTGGGACAGGTGCTCCATTTGTATTTTGGAGAGATGAATCATTGCTGTTCGTGACGCTCTCAACTGGGGGAGGGGTTTCGTTTGCAACATTAGCTGTCACAAACTCTTCGAGAGTGTTGACTCTCTGAGTTAGTGCATCAATTAGTTGGGTTGCTTTGCAGAGTTTGCCCTCGAGCTCAGTGGGCTGGTCGAAGAATCTGCAATGAACAGAGTCTGTATTTGCAAACATAGTCGTACCGAAACGGCCACTACAATATCCACAAGTACGTTTGTTTGCCATGTTGGTGAAACAGGGTCAAGGGAGACTTTAGTGACTTGTTAATTCTACATTTTCCTGAAAAATGGACACGGGGAAACGTTAGGAATATTCACTATGCCTTACTGTATATGGGTGCCTGAAAGTAAATATATAATGTATAAGTATGTACATTTGTTCCTCTAGCTGTAATTAGAAGTCATAAGTAGTGAGAATTATAATATGAGTACGATTTACCTGAAATTAAATCATTAGACAGGATATATTTAAATAATATTGGTATGATAGTTATAGTAATACAGGAGAAATTAATAAATTAGTAAATAATTGAATTTCTACATATGACAGAGGGGGAAAAAACGTCACAGATGAAATTTATATAATGCAACAATAGAAAATAAAAACCTGTCATTGGAGGAATTTAGGCGGTGACTTAAGCAGCACCGGGCAGCTTGGGTGGGTGTGTGTGACACGTCAGAGATGTTGTCAAGTAGTTTTGGTGGGAACCACGTGTTTCCGGTCCCTGAGCCGCGCCGCCGTCACGGTATATATATTTTTTTTTTTTTTTTTTTTCTTTCTATGTGATTGAGGGAGGCAAAAGGCATAACTGCCTATAGCGAGTGACTCCCCCATAGTTGAAAGAGTGACAGGGCCAAAATCAAGGGACGTTCGAGCCAAAATGCCTGGACACACGGAGTTTGAAGCAATTTAAGTCATAGGAAGAGGGAAAGACTGATTCTGGGAGAGAGTTCCAGAGCTCAGATGTTGAGTAGAAGAAAGTTTGAGAGTAACGTTTCACTCTTGGGTTGGAGAGTTGCACAGAGTAGGGGTGGGATTGAGTTGCAAGACGGGTACCACGTGCCCTACGTAAAGGAGGTGGTATGCACTGGGATAGCTCTGAGGAACACTGATTATTATAGTAGCGATAGAATAGCGAGAGAGATGCAACATTGCAGCGGAGAGAGAGAGAGATTGCAGAGAGTTGGTGAGTGGACGGGAGTTAATGATACGAAAGGCCTTCCTTTCAACTTTGTCTAGGAGAGCGGTGTGAGAGGAACCTCCCCACACATGTGAACAATACTCAATACAAGGGCGCACTATGCCCCTGTACAGAGCAAGAAGCTGTGCAGGGGAAAAGAACCCCCTAAGGCGGTTGAGCACACCCAGCTTCTGGGAGGCTGCCTTAGCAAGACTGGTAATATGGTCCTTCCAAATGAGAGCAGAAGAAAAAGAGACACCAAGAATATTGAGAGAAGATGAAGGGTTGATTTTTGTATTGTTGAAGAATAAGGGATAGTCCGCTGGGAGATCCTGACGGGTAGATAGATGGAGAAATTGGGTTTTGGAAGCATTAAAGTTAACAAGGTTTTCTCTGCCTCAATTGGAAATAGTATTTAGATCAGAATTTAAGAGTTCTATGGCTTCATTACGTTTGTCGTTGAGGGATTGCTGGCTGGGGCGTTCTGAAAAACTAATGGAGTAGTGTAAGGTTGAGTCGTCTGCGTATGAATGGATGGGAATTAAGGTACAGTTAAGGAGATCATTTATAAAAATTAGAAAGAGAATAGGAGATAGGACAGAGCCCTGAGGAACACCGGAGTTTATAGGGTGAGGAAGTGAACAATGGCCGACAACAAACCGCAGCTATGGAACGGCCGGAAAGGAAATTAGAGACAAAGGCACAGATGGAGGGATAGAAACCGAAGGAGGGTAGTTTAGAAATTAAAGATTTATGCCAGACTCTATCGAAGGCTTTCGATATGTCTAGTGCAATAGAAAAAGTCTCACCGAAGTCACGAAAGGAGGATGACCAAGAGTTAGTAAGATATGAAAGAAGATCACCAGTAGAGCGACCCTTAAGGAAGCCATACTGGTGATCTGAGAGCAGATTATGAGAAGAGAAATGCTTAAGAAATTTGGAAGCAAGAATAGTTTCAAAAACTTTAGAAAGACAAGAGATAAGAGCAATTGGACGATAGTTGGAGGGTTGAGAGCGGTCACCCTTCTTTGGGACAGGTTGAATGTGAGCAAACTTCCAGCATGAAGGGAAGACGTTAGAGGATAGACAGAGACGAAAGAGTTTGCCTAGGCAGGGAGTCAGCACGGAAGCACAGTTTTTGAGAACAACAGGAGGAACACCGTCCGGACCGTACGCCTTATTAGTGTTAAGCCCAGAGAGGGTAGAAAGTACATCTTTAGAATGCAGCCACTGCTCTTTACTATACCATCTTGTATATATATATATATTGAAAATTAGTCTTTCAAATTATGACCGTTCCCGTTTGAAAGAGAGAGAGAGCAGAAGCAGCAGGTATCGATCAATAATATTCAAAGTCAATGACTGATGACTTTTAAGGGGAGTAACGACCCAATCTTTTCATGGAAACTTATTTCATTTGGGTATAAGGCGCTAGGATGACGTATATTGAGCGGAAGTAGCAAGAAATTCCCGACCTGGGCCTATTTTCACTCGCCGCATTAAATGAGTATGCCCTGCACAAGTTTGTAACCCTTCATAACCCGTTCAGTACCAGCGACGGCAAAGAGCCGTCAGTAGATAAATCACTCCCCAGCCCCAGCGACGGCAGAGAGCTGTCAGTAATATATGATCCTTGTAACTGCCAGTATCAGGCAGTGCCTGGTACCACGATCATTTGAGCACTGCTCTAGAGTTAGCAACACTTCTCAGCTTATATCCAAGCCTCTACAGGCTGGGAGAGACAGTATTCCTCCATCTTTTGAGGTGGGAGGTTGTTATATCTTGCCATTTTAGCCACATGGTTTGGGACTGGGGGGGGTACTGTCATGGTAGTACCCTATAGTACAGTAGTGGTTAACAGCTTAGGTGATGCAAGTGATGATTTTTTTAAAGCAGCTTATAAACAAGCACAGGTAGATGTGGTCGCCTCTGGCAAAGGTATAACTGTACTGGTAAACTAACCTGGCTCTCTATTTATAATATTTGGAAGCAAAAACCATGGCTTTCTTGTCATCCCTGGGATTCTGGAGGTGGTTTTTGATAGTTTCAACCCATATTAACTGCTCCGTAGTTTATTCCGTAACTACACCGTACCGCCTCAACTTGACAGCAAAATCGGTGTCAGAATCTTAGGATTTATCACAATTTCCTAACTCTTGGCAAGTCGGCATGTGGTTCTTGAAGGTGGGAAAAGGGCTTTATGCCTTGGGGGAACTGTAATTTTGATACAAACTCTGTCAGTGGCACCAAGAAGACAATGTTCAAGGAAGTTCCAGTGGCTATTTACATCATTTCACTTAGCGCCCCAAATCCATTCGCTCTAATCGCTGCAAAACATATCTATATATTTAGCTTTATTCAGCAACCATGCTTTTTCTGTTGCGCTAGACATATCGGAAGCCCTCAATAGACTCTGGCACAAGTATCTAATTTCCAAGCTGTCCTCCTTCGATTTCTATCCCTCTATCTGTACCATTACCTCTAATTTCCTTTCTGACCATTCCATAGCTGCTGTTGTGGGCTGCCATCGCTCTCTACCTCAACCTATCAACTCCAGTATTCGTCAGGGTTCTGTTCTGTCTCCAGTTCTCTTTATAATATTTATTAATGATCTCAACTGTACCTCTAGTCCTATCCACTCATATGCTGATGACTCTACATTACACTAATCAACTAATTTTTCATAATAAATCATAATGCAATCACTCCAAAAGTCACGTGACGAGGCCATAGCATTGAGACAGATTGAGACAGTGAAAATCTGTTTACTTTCAATGCCTCCAAGACCCAATTTCTACTTCCATCTACTCATCGCAATCTTCTGCAAGACTATCAATTACTCTTCAACAACACACAAATCAATGCTTCATCTTCTCTCAATATTCATGGTGCATCTTTTTCATCCGACCTTTCTTGGAAAGATCGTATTACCACTCTTGCTAAAACAGCTTCCCAGAAGTTAAGTTTGCTCAACCATCTCTGTGGGTTCTTCATACCTGCACTTCTTGCTCTGAATAAGGGCACAGTGTGCCCATGTATTAAGTATTGTTCCTATTTGTGGGGAGGTTCCACCCATACCACACTTCTTGAAAGAGTAGTCAAAAGCATTTTGCCTCATCAACTCACTTCCACTTACTAGTTCCCTACAATCTCTCTATGCGTCGCAAAGTTGCATCTGTGACGTCTACCAGCGTTGGCAGAATCGCCTCTCGTTAGCCACTAGCGCTCGCCAGGGACATTGAAATGGGCTACAGTTATCAGAGAATGTTGTTCTTTCTTTCCTAGTACTCGCATTGTCACAGACAGTCCAGTGGTGGTCTATGTTTTTGTCTGTGACAACGGGAAGTATTTTATATAATTAATAGAATATAAGATGCATTGTGCAAAGTTAAGGAGAAAGAGCGATGTAAGCAGCGTGGTGGTAATATGTGCGTGTGTATGTATGTGCTGCCTCCCTCGCTCGGAGGAGTTTTCCCGCTTGCGCGCAGGCTTTCCTACGCCTTTGATTGGCTGGTGGATCCTGGCGCGTCCTAAGGACGCCTGCTGCCTTGTGACGTCTCGGCCCGTGATTGGCCGACCATCGCGCCCTTGCGGGCTTCTGTGTAACTAACCTCCTCCATGAGGGTTCCCAGGAGCTGTTCTCCTCAGGACAGGCTTGGCGCGCGTGCTTCTAACATCCCTTTGCATACTCTCCCCCGATCACCACCTTTATCACTGTTTCTCTCTCTGAACTTCTTCTTTTCTATTACTTCTCGCCTTTATTCAATTACTTATCCCCTTGGGTTCTGCATACGGTTTCCATAGCCGGCCCATTGTATTGCATGCGCCGTCCTCTGAGATATTTACATGTACTTAGAATAGGTTTGAGGGTTCTTAGTTAGTATAGGTTAAGAACTTTGTGTGTGTCTCCATTATTGATTTAGTGTTTCTGCTCTTTTATTTAATGCTAGACTGGGATAAGGTAACTGAAGTCATTGTCTCCGATGTGTGTACGGTTTGCTTATACCTACACGACTTCGACCGGTCCTGTGGTAGCCTGGGTTGTCTTTTCGGCTGCATCCTTTGCGAGTGCAGCATTGTGTTGACTGAGGGTTTTGGCCTGTACCAGTTCCACACTTTGCTGCCTCTTTGCTTGTCTTTAGAGGGTCGCCAGGATAGAACCAGATACTTGCGATCTGGATCTATCAAGAGAGCACCCTAGTCAATTAACGTAACTTAAAGGATGCAGTCTTAAGGACATCGCTAGGCTACGAGCCTGTCTTGCTCAACCCCAGTTCCTTACCTAGAGTATCTCAGCTAGACATTATTAATTGAGTAGACACTTGTTAGTATTTAATATAAGCTCTTTGATATGTATGCATTATTATTCACAGCATTTATTAGTCTAGGTTGTTGCTGAGCTGCACAACCATAGCAGACTGTTTCGTTGATGAGGAAGTACTTGTTTTAGTGTCGAGCACTGCTACCGTTGCGCATTTATAGTATTCTCGTGTCAGTTAACATTATACGTCCTATCTTTTAGTGTATTTGATTTACACGTGTGGTGTCCTGCCTCCTGCCTTTATATAGTTTAAGATACGAGCATCTTATGAGCATCAGACTTTCTTCCAAAGTTTCCAGGTCTATGCTGTAGGACTATACTTCACTTTCTTTCAGATAGGAGTGAAGAGTTTATTGTTATTTAGAGTAACTGTATTGAAGCATCTTTTTATTGTATTAAATCTTGCTGTTATTTAATTGATCTTTCCATAGATTCCTTTTTATGCATTTTAACGTAACTTGCATCTTGTTTGTTATCAGGCTATACCAGTGTGGGTTAGCCTGAAGTAGAGTACATTTATGCCCAGTTAAGGATACCCCACTATCGCAGATTAACTCTGGAGGGTATAGGTGTTTTTGTTCGCCGGCATATAAGTTTGAGGGTTTGGATCTAGCGTACCGTTGTTGCATAGTGCCCTATTACTAGTCCAATCATTAAGTGCCCTTGTTTTATTCGTAGCCCCGGTCGTAACAAATGGCGACCTTGCCTAGTATCTTATCTTACTCGTCATACCAAATGAACTAAGAAATAATTGCGGATTTTTGGACATTTGTTTTTTGAGGATTATTTTGGACACGTTGGAATTTTTGTTTGGCAACGTAGTATAGCACTTGAGTTGTCTTCAAGCATTTGTTGAGTGAATAGTGCTACATGAGAGTTTAGGTACTTCTTTTTTTTTATAAACGTTGATGATTTTCGGTGGACACTATGTCAAACGACGGATCAGTGCACAGTGACGACACAGTATGGGAAGCAGGCTCTGAGGTGCAGCAGCTGGGTTTGTTAGAAGGCATTAGAGTAGTAACTAGTGAGGAGGATGCAAGGAAGTTTCTGGAGATGCCTATTACTGTTGACCGGGTGTCAGGGATTGATCGGTATGGTCTCCAGTGTTTGGCCATGGTCATGGGGCATGTTGGCACTAGCAGCATGACGAGAAGTGACCTGGTGGCATGTGTTCTGGGCGGGGTGCGTGGTGCACAGGGTGGAGCGGGTGCTTTGGCACCTTCAGCCAAGCCCCCCCTCCACTCTACTCCCATCATGCCCTCTAGAACACCGTATCCGAGTACGTTCCCACAGGCCGATAGTCACTGGCAGCGTGGTTTGCCCCTGGGTGGATCACTGGGTGGGTCTCCAATTGTTGCATCTCCTCCTCCTCAAGGTTTAACTCCAGATATGATCTTCCAGCTTGAGATGGCTAAGATGGCTAAGCAGCAGGAATCTGAGCTTGATATGGCTAAGCTTCAGGCTGAGGAGAGAAAGGCCAAGCATGAGGCTGAGCTCGAGCAACAGCAGCGAGAGGCTGAGCTTAGGTTTCAGGCTGAGGAGAGAAAGGCCATACGTGAGGCTGAGCTTCAGGTTGAGGCTACGAAGTACTGTGCAGACATAGAGCTTGAGAAGTCTCGGGTGGAGTCGACAGGGCAGCGTCTCACTTCTGGGAATCGAGGTCTTGATCAGTCTTTATTGCACCTTCTTAAGTTAGTCCCTGCATTTGACGAGTCGGGTGTCACCGAGTTTTTCCTGCGTTTTGAGAAGAAGTGCCGGGAGCACCAATGGCCCGAGGTTAATTGGGCAGCCCTTGTTTCCTCTAGGATGGTTGGCAAAGGACTCAAGGCATATGATGCATTGCCCTTGGAGTCTTTCATCGATTATGAGGTATTGAAGGATGCTGTTCTGTGGGCGTACGAGTTACAACAAGAGACATATAGGTTGAAGTTTCGGGGTGTTACGAAGGGTCGTGAGTGCACTTTTCTAGAACACGCCTGGGAACTGTCTGATGCATTGAGAAATTGGCTGAGGTCAGAGAAGGTGACGACGTTCGAAGAGCTTGAGCAGTTAGTCCTTCTAGAGCAATTTTTTAAATGCACAGGCGCGACCTGACTTTGAACCTCAAAGAGAAACAACCTAAAACTCTACAAAAGGCAGCTGAGATGGCTGACCTGAGATTATCGCTGATTCGTGGGTGCGGGTCTGCACAACGGACCGATGCAGTTAACAAGGGGCGCAACACTCCACCCCCCCGAGTCAGTGATGCAACATTTAATAACGAGAGTAAGAGCAATGATACTAATTTTGATCACAAACCAAAAACCGTCCCGTTTAAGAAAGGTCAGGTCCCTTCCCCACCTCAGGGGAAGTCCAAGGGTGAAGTAGAGTGTTTTAAGTGTCATAACAAGGGGCATTTTGCACGTTCCTGCTCTAGTAACCAACCTACAGCAGTCGTGTCTTTGGCTAGCAACATTGGGGTGTCTCTGAGGTCTTCTGCATTTACCCAGGGTGATATGTCAGATGCGGGGGCACAGCCAGTGAAGGAGTGTCCGGAAGGCTCGAAACCTGTCCGCGATGCTTTTTGCGGCCATAGAGGGCGTGGCTGCATGAGTTGGGCTGGTTGCAAGCATGGGTTGGAGTTGTTGCGTGATACAGGTGCATCCCAGACTCTGATGAAAAACTTTACAGGCCAACCTATAAACGCGGCACGGGTAGTTGTGGTGCAGGGTATTAATGCTACACAGTCATACCCGTTGGTTCGAGTGGAGCTGGAGGTTGATGGTGTGACACGAGAGATAGATGTTGGAATCGTAGAGAAACTGCCAGTAGAGGGCGTCGACCTTCTTCTCGGCAACGACTTTGCGGTGCCTACTTCTGAGGTTCCACCCTTAGTCGGTGCCGAGAGGGCGGCCGACGTGAGTAGGGAGGGGCAGGAGTTGGTCGAGAGGTGTCAATTACAGCAAATGGCGTGTGTTGTCACCCGATCTCGTGCATCTAAGGTGTCACAGCCTATTCCTCAGTCTCTAGACCAGCGGAGGAACGGTCGGAAGGAGAAAGCTAAAGTTGGGAGATGTTTTGTGAGTTTTGATCCAGCGGCTCTTCTTGGCGACTCGGTACTTGACCCAGAGGTGAGCTCCGGAGTGGCCCCAAAACCTGTCCCCCCTAGTGACATGGTTGGGCGTGATGGCACTCCGCGACAGAGTAGTTCCCAGGTGGAGGAGAGTTGTGAGAACGGGGCTATTGAACATGAGGACGGGGAAACATGTCATGTGAACCTGTTAAAGGAGTTTGTGAGGCAACCACCTGAGGAGCCTACTGTCCTTGCGTTGGTCTGCAGCGGCCATGGTGGAGAAGGAGAGGGGGGCAGTGGGGCACAGGTGGAGGAGAGTTGGGATTGTCATGTCTCGGCGGAGCAGTGGGCGGGGGACACGAGTCTGGTGGCTGTGGAAGCGCTAGAGCACCTGCCTGAGCAGCAGTGTGCAGCGCACCAGCACCGGCTCGGTTCATACCCCACTGGTCGTGCCGAGCACCCAGGCCTCACAACTCATGCAGTGCACGATGTTCCGCTGGCAGGTCACTTGAGTGTTAGTAGACCGTCAGCCTCGTTGTTTCGGTGGTTCAAGGTGGGCGACGAGGCTTTGGCATGGTTGTCAGGTCAGGGTCGACCCATGGCTGCCAAGGGTGGTGGTCAGAATGAGGACATTGAGCAGTTTGGTGAGGTGGGCTGTGGAGGGGATGTGCCCAGTCGTCGCATAGCCTCCCAATGCTGCTCTAGTCGAATGCAACAGCCCTACCATAGACCGACTGTATCTGGCCATGTCGCTGAAGGCGGTGATGCTGCGCAGGCAGATGTAGTCGCAAGGAATGCGGGGGTGCGCATGTACTGTATCGGCGGGGAAGCCTTAGCAATTATGAACTATGGGAGTGACTGCACAGGTGGTACTGATTGTCCCTCTCATGACCTGGCAGTTCTAGGGACGAAGGTGGAGAAGGAGGGAGACTACAGTTTAGAAGCTGCGGTCTCGGCTGGGTTGTGGGAGGGCACTAGGCATGTTGTTCTTCGAGATAAGTTGCAACCTCTTGTTCCTGAGCGCCAGGAGATGTTGTTTACTTGGCTGTGGCAGTACATCCGCATGTGTATTGCTTCTCCAGGCCTGATGTACGGGGTAGAATCCGACATGGAGGCTGGAGACAGTGCAAGGCTCAAGTTAGTTCCCTACCGTATAAATCCTGCTCAACAGTCTGTCATGAAAGCAGAGCTAGACTACATGTGGAAAATGGGTCTGAGGGATAAGGGATATCGTGAGTGGTCGTTGTCAGTGAGTTTGCAACCTGAGTTGAGTGGCAAGATCCATGTGTATGTTGATTGCAAGAGTGTGGTTGCATTATCCCTGACAGACGCCTACCCATTACCCAGAATTGACGACACCATAGACCGCTTCGGGGCTGCCTCGCTCATCACGAAGGTAGAACTAGTGAAAGGTTATTGGCAGGCCCCGTTGCCAGAGAGAGCGAAGAGAAGTGCCAGTCTTGTGATGAACTGGGCAGTTTATCAGTGTCAGGTGTTGTTTTGCTGCCGGAACACAAGTTGGATGTGTGGCATGTTAAGGGCACTGATAATGTTTTGGCTGATTGTTTGTCACGGGAGGGTATGTTTGCAGGAGGACCTTCGCCGTTCAGAAAGTGTGTGTTTGAGTGGAGAAAACTAGGCTTGCCCCTATAGAGCAGCCGTCAAAAACAACATTAAAATTAAATAAAAAAATCACATAAAAACTCTTTCTTTTTGATAGTTAACTGTAAGTTGTCAATGTTATAGCTAAAGTCCTAAGTTGAACCTGTCTTTCACTTAGTAGGTTGGGCTCTGTAAAGCTCGCTCAGGGAGCATAGCAGGCTAAAATTATACTATTGTGTTTGGGAGGGGTTGTAAGATTTTCTTTATGCTAATATGTTGTTTTATTTATGATTGAACTTTGCATTTCATTTCTGGTGGAGTGGCTAGGTGTGGCGGGTCTTGTCGGCATTCTGCCTTGTCAGATATGGTGCTCGCCTAATGTTGAGGGTCCCAAATCTTGGGCGGGGTGTGACGTCTACCAGCGTTGGCAGAATCGCCTCTCGTTAGCCACTAGCGCTCGCCAGGGACATCGAAATGGGCTACAGTTATCAGAGAATGTTGTTCTTTCTTTCCTAGTACTCGCATTGTCACAGACAATCCATTGGTGGTCTTTGTTTTCGTCTGTGACAAAGGGAAGTATTTTATATCATTAATAGAATATAAGATGCATTGTGTAAAGTTAAGGAGAAAGAGCGATGTAAGCAGCGTCGTTGTGGTAATATGTGCGTGTGTATGTATGTGCTGCCTCCCTCGCCCGGAGGAGTTTTCCCGCTCGCGCGCGGGCTTTCCTACGCCCTTGATTGGCTGGTGGATCCTGGCGCATCCTAAGGACGCCTGCTGCCTTGTGACGTCTCGGCCCGTGATTGGCCGACCATCGCGCCCTTGCGGGCTCCTGTGTAACTAACCTCCTCCATGAGGGTTCCCAGGAGCTGTTCTCCTCAGGACAGGCTTGGCGCGCGTGCTTCTAACATCCCTTTGCATACTCTCCCCCGATCACCACCTTTATCACTGTTTCTCTCTCTGAACTTCTTCTTTTCTATTACTTCTCGCCTTTATTCAATTACTTATCCCCTTGGGTTCTGCATACGGTTTCCATAGCCGGCCCATTGTATTGCATGCGCCGTCCTCTGAGATATTTTCATGTACTTAGAATAGGTTTGAGAGTTCTTAGTTAGTATAGGTTAAGAACTTTGTGTGTGTCTCCATTATTGATTTAGTGTTTCTGCTCTTTTATTTAATGCTAGACTGGGATAAGGTAACTGTAGTCGTTGTCTCCGATTTGTGTACGGTTTGCTTATACCTACACGACTTTGACCGGTCCTGTGGTAGCCTGTGTTTTTCTTTTAGCTTGCGTTCTTTACGAGTACAGCATTGTGTTGACTGAGGGTTTTGGCCTGTTCCAGTTCCACACTTTGCTGCCTCTTTGCTTGTCTTTAGAGGGTCGCCAGGATAGAACCAGATACTTGCGATCTGGATCTATCAAGAGAGAACCCTAGTCAATTAACGTAACTTAAAGGATGCAGTCTTAAGGACATCGCTAGGCTACGAGCCTGTCTTGCTCAACCCCATTTCCTTACCTAGAGTATCCCAGCTAGACATTATTAATCGAGTAGACACTTGTTAGTATTTAATATAAGCTCTTTGATATGTACGCATTATTATTCACAGCATTTATTAGTCTAGGTTGTTGCTGAGCCGCACAACCATAGCAGACTGTTTTGTTGATGAGGAAGTACTTCTTTTAGTGTCGAGCATTGCTACCGTTGCGCATTTATAGTATTCTCGTGTCAGTTAACATTATACATCCTATCTTTTAGTGTATTCGATTTACACGTGTGGTGTCCTGCCTCCTGCCTTTATATAGTTTAAGATACGAGCATCTTATGAGCATCAGACTTTCTTCAGAAGTTTCCAGGTCTATGCTGTAGGACTATACTTCACTTTCTTTCAGATAGGAGTGAAGAGTTTATTGTTATTTAGAGTAACTGTATTGAAGCATCTTTTATTGTATTAAATCTTGCAGTGATTTAATTGATCTTTCCATAGATTCCATTTTATGCATTTTAACGTAACTTGCATCTTGTTTGTTATCAGGCTATACCAGTGTGGGTTAGCCTGAAGTAGAGTACATTTATGCCCAGTTAAGGATACCCCGCTATCGCAGATTAACTCTGGAGGGTATAGGTGTTTTTGTTCGCCGGCATATAAGTTTGAGGGTTTGGATCTAGCGTACCGTTGTTGCATAGTGCCCTATTACTAGTCCAATCATTAAGTGCCCTTGTTTTATTCGTAGCCCCGGTCGTAACACATCTTTTCAACCCATTCAGTACCGGTGACTTCCTTTTCATTATATTAGACAATTGTATTCAACTTAGGAAGCACGCCAACTCATTAAAGGGATACAGGCTATCTCAAATAATCCTTTTAGCTACCATATATCCTTCCTAAGTTTCATAAAATCTTCTAAATGTAGCTGAAATATAATTCAAAAGGCGTCGCTGGTACTGAACGGGTTAACTATTCTATTGCTATTAGAACAATCAGTATTTTTCAGAGTTCTCCCAGTGCATAACTCATCCCTTGTGGCGAGTGGGAGGCACCCACCTTTAAACACAGTCCCACTCCTATTCTGCCAGCTCTTCAACCCACGAATTAGCAAAACTGTGTTTAGTCTTTCTGCTACTTAACAAATGAACTCTAGAACTCTCACCCTCATTCAATCTTTCCTTCATCCTATGACTTAGATTACTCTAAACTTTGTGTGTCCAGGCATTTTTACCCCATCCTCCCTTGAATTTGGCCCCCTGTTACTCCTTTGGCTTCGGGTGAGACACTCATTGCAGACAGCAAACATGTATACCTTCTTGTGCACAAGATTATTCCTTAATTCATGTCACACACTAATGTTATTATTTGTGTTTTCTATTTGAATGGGGGAGACAAAAGGTAGAACTGCCTGCAGTGAGTGCCTCCCCCAGAGTTGAGAGAGTGACAGGGCCGAAATCAAGGGACGTTCGAGCCAAAATGCCTGGACAAACGGAGTTTGAAGCAATTTAAGTCATTGGAAGAGGGAAAGACTAATTCTGGGAGAGAGTTCCAGAGCTCAGCTGTTGAATAGAAGATATACTGAGAATAACGTTTCACTCTTGGGTTGGGGAGTTGCACAGAGTAGGGGTGGGATTGTGTTGCAAGATGGGTACTACGTACTCTATGTAGAGAGGAGGTGGTATACACTGGGAGGACTCTGAGGAACACTGATTATTGTAGTAGTGATAGAATAGCGAGAGAGATGCAACATTGCGGCAAAGAGAGAGAGATTGCAGTGAGTTGTTGAGTGGACGGCAATTAATGATATGAAAGGCTTTCCATTCTACTTTGTCTAGGAGTGCAGTGTGAGAGGATCCTCCCACATATGTGAACAATACTCAATATAAGGACGAAGTGTGCCCCTGTACAGAGCAAGAGGCTGTGCAGGGGCAAAGAACCCCTTGAGGCGTTTGAGCACACCCAGTTACTGGAAGGCTGCCTTAGCCAGACTGGCCTGGTAATATGGTCCTTCCAAGAGAGAGCAGAAGAAAGTGAAACACTGACAATATTAAGAGAAGATGGAGGATTGATTTTTGTATTGTTGAAGTATAAAGGATAGTCCTTTGGGAATTCCCGAAGGGTAGTAAGATGGAGAAATCGGGTTTAGAAAGCATTAAAAGCTACAAGGTTTTCTCTGCCCCAATTGGAAATAGAAATTAGATCAGAAGATAAGTGTTGTATGGCTTCATTATGTTTGTTTTTGAGGGATTACTGGCTGGGGCATTCTGGAAAACTAATTATGTAGTGTAATGTAGAGTTGTCAGCATATGAATGGATGGGGTTAGAGGTGCAGTTGAGAAGGTCGTTAATGAATAATAGTATGGTAATTGGATATTGGAAAGAAACCTGAGGAACACCGGAGTTGATAGGTTGGAGATGTGAACGATGGCTGTCCACAACCGCAGCTATGGAACGGCCGGAAAGGAAATTAGAGACAAAGGCACAGATGGAGGGATAAATACCGTAGGAGGGTAGTTTGGAAATATGGGATTTGTGCCAGACTCTATCGAAGGCCTTCGATATGTCTAGCGCAACAACAAAAATCTCACGGAAGTCCCGAATGGAGGATGACCAAGAGTGACTAAGATAAGAAAGAAAATCACCAGTAGAGTGGCCCTTAACCATTGAACGGCGAGCTGTGTGTAGTGAACACCATACTACTGGGCGCCAATATTAGGCTCCATTTCCGCTTATAATCGTCATTTTACGATAAATATCGTTATTACTCATTCATATGTGCCTATTTTAAGTTTAATATGAAGATAGTAACATGTAACAACAATAAAATAAGTGGGAACAAGTGCGAATTATTGCCGACTGGTCATTCATGAAATGTGAGGCAGCCGTGACGTATATCCTCCCCTCTCGGTGCCTGGAGAGAGACTGAGGGTGTGAGGGTTCTCTCTCTCTCTCTCTCTCTGTCTTTCCCACGCATAGACACACGCAACATCACACCCTAGGATCTGCTTGGAGATATTGGCACCATAATTACACCAATAAATATGGTAATAAGAGGAAAAATAAGTGATCATTGAAGGGGGGGGGGGGAAGAGGGGGGGAAAGGAGGAGATTTTTAACATGTGGAGGAGTGATAGGAGGGATGGAGGGGAATTATCTCACTTAATCACCATTTCACTTGTTTTAAGTGCTACTCGGGCCTTTTAAAATGTGTTTTTATCCTAAGAGTGTTCTCGCCTTTGCCCACCAAAACCTCCTAAGAGTGTTCTCGCCGTTCCCGGATTAAGGAAGCCATACTGGCGGTCTGAGAACAGATTGTGGGAAGATAAATGCTCAAGAAATGTTGAGGTAAAAATAGTTTCACAAATTTTAGAGATACAAGAAATGAGAGCAATTGGACGATATTTTGGAGAGCGGTTACCCTTCTTTGGGTAAACTTTGGGCAAACTTTCAGCAAGAAGGGAAGGTGTTAGAGGAGAGACAGAGTTGGAAGAGTTTGCCTAGGCAGGGAGTCAAGACGGAAGCACAATTTTTTAGTAAAACAGGAGAAACACCGTCCGGTACGTACACCTTCTTAGTATTTAGCCCAGAGAGGGTGGAAAGTACATCCTTAGAAGAGATTATGATGTTAGGCATAGGTAGGAGAGAGGGGGGTGGAGAGGGTGGAATAGCACTGGAATCATCTAAAGTAGATGAGTGAACAATATACTGCAAGTCTCTCCCAAATGTCGCACCGTACTACGCCGTGGCTAAGCCGCTAAGCCTACCAGGCACCGCGAGTGACATGCATTAGTATTGCCGCCTCTTATTAGTGTGTACCGGTAATTTATAGATCAAAAGAATCTGTAGCCTACAATACAAGAATGCTAGCAAGATCTCAGCTGCACGTACTCAGTATATCTATGGAATGTGAATGTTTTTTGTGTTCTCTCCTTTGTTGCATTTAATGTATAAGATTCTTAAATGTTTGCATATTTATAGCATAATCCTATTCACAATCCACAGATATACAGAGTACGTGCAGATGAGGTTTTGTTATTATTCTTGTATTGTAGGCTATAGATTTTGTAATCTAGTGTGTATTATTAGTTCCAGACAGCTGCCCTGACACTTTCACCTGGAATGGTTCTCCACACATTACAATTTCGTGTATGTTTCGTACCACTCTATCAGATAAACTTTCAGAGACTTGGACCAATAACTGACGACGAATATAGGGAATCATAGGTAGGAGACATACTGAATAATACTAAATTCACATATGGAAAACGTGTGTTAGGGGGCGGGGGAGAGTGAAGTATTGGGGTTACCTGACCAGTTAATATCTGACGTCAAATATATAAGTCAATTACTTGTCTTACTGTATATTTAGTTGTGTACACTTTTATTTTTGGCATCATATCTAATCACATGACATTACATAAGTAATCACAATTGAATATAATTCATATGCCAGTCCATATGAGTAGTCAAGACCGTACCCAACTTCCAAAGTCACTTCCAATCTGTATTTCACCAAACTATACTACTCTATACTTTACTAGGAGTGCCTTCACTTACCGAGGTGTAGTACAATGCTAGTCTGGTCATAATGGTAATCAATTTATTTTATATAACTAGCCAAATTTTAACAACTCGATTATGATTTTTTTTTTTTTTTTTTAGTAAATGCACCCCAACACCAAACACCTCAAATTAAATTAATGAAATTCTATACAGTATGTGATCCACCGTGATTCGAAGCTGGGTCATCGCACACAGTTTTTCAAACACTCTAACCATTACACCACCAAGACGGCTATAACATATTTAGACTCTCCTAATCTATAATTTTAGGTATCGACTCTGCTGCTGCAACAAGCTGGGCTGGAGTCTTGTCACCTACGAATCGAACAATTTTGCCATTTGTCCAATGACCCAATAAAACACTTTACTTTGAAAATGATTACGGTACTAACTAATGAATGATTGATGTGGTAGTAGTAATAAGGGTAGTTGTAGTAATAGTGGTAGGTTTAGGGGTAGTAGTAGTAGTGGTAGTAGTAGTGGCACTAGTAGTAATATAAGGAATGGTAGTAGTAGTAGTAGTAGAAATAGTAGTAGTAGTAGTAGTAGTGATAAGTGGTAGTGGTAGTAGCACTCGTAGTAGTAGTGATAGAAGCAGTACTGATAGTAACAGTATACGATATGGGTAGTGGTAGACATCAGTGAAAGAGTACTGCTAAATATCCCATACATCCAAATAGGGAGAACATATTATATATTATTTATCTTTTTAAATTTTTGAGAGGATATTTGTAGTAATAAGCATCAGATGCTGTAAGTATTAGTTCTATATTTTCTGACAAATAACGGCAGTGACCTTAAATCTGGTAGTTTGAACTAGTAGTGGCAATAACACTGCCTACAATGTCAAGAAATAATGGGTATGAACAGAGTAAATAGTATGTCAGTATTCATATACCCCTATAAAGGTCTATTGGTGGTAATTAATCCATTTTATTTGAGGGCAGAAAGGTAAATCAGTCTCAGCGTAATCAATGCTTTTCTATTTTGTATCCATTCCCATAGACCGAACGTAGTAAACAAATCGCCATGATTATAAGAAACAAAGGTGTTGTAATTATTTGATTGGTGCATTTCTACTTACTGCATACATTATACACTTCAATTTTCTAATATTTAAAAATGTCTGTACAAACATACGGTGCACACAATAAAGTTCGTTCGAAACAGAAGATACGAAGAACATTGCAAATACTGTATCTGTTAAATTATAAATTTCTCTCTCTTGATGAACAATATATTGGTTTATCTTATCTGTATTTGCGTCCCTCAGTGTAATCTGTATAAGAACACATATTTGAGAGAGAGAGTATAATTATATGGTCCAACCAATGTTTATCTATGGCCGCAGAGAGAGAGAGAGAAAGAGAGAGAGAGAGCGATTATGACAGGCGCACACATTAACTTTTTGATCACCTCGTATATACGCAAATCATTCCTTTGACCGTTAATTGTTATACACATTGAGTTTATCCTTTTAACACTGGATGAACGTGTATGAGAAGGAAAATACATAAGCTTCCCAAATAAGAGGTAAATGTACACAAGAACACACACCCACACTGCCACATACACACACAAATATAAGCACACTTCAATGCTATATAGATGGCAAGGCCTGCTTTACATCGTGCGTTGTATCAATACTGGAATACAATGCTTTGATGTTGGATGTTGATGGGTCTGTCATCATGCCCCCCTCCCCCATCTCTCTCTTGCTCTCGCTCTCTCTCTCTCTCTCTCCCTCTCTCTCTCTGTTAAACACTAACACACACACACACACACACATTTTATATGTTGGCAAATATCACCAAAGTTAATATATAAGCGATTATTGTATTTTTGTTTAGCTCATGAAGTGTTCTCAGTATTGCCAGTACATATTATATTAGTTAAATTTGTAATCAAGTCTCTAATCCATTTAGGTTTTTATGTAGTATTCAATACACGTAAATGTTTTACTAAAATTACATATACAGTATGTGGGTATTGTTACGAGGTGAAACAGACGCATACAAATAGGCTATTATCAAATTTAAGACTGATGTCAAATTCAACCCCGAAAAATCCAGGTTCAAAGATAGTAATTTATAAAAAAAATCGTTTAATTAAATTTTGAATTATAATACAGCAAAATAATTATAAATTCTTCAGGACAGTACACAAATACAAAATAACGTGATTAAAGGCAAAAGAATAATGATCTAAACATGATTTGTTTTGTTTTTCCCCCTAGCGGTGGAAGGGGAGGAAAGAAGAGCGGGGTGAAGGTAGAGTCAGAAATATGAAGGAAAGGAGGAGAGTAAAAGTTGGCGGGCATATTCCGCCTTGCTATGTTCTTGTATATATACAGTATATTTGTTGTGTTGTTGAAAATGGTGTATTTTTTTTTAGTGTTCTTGTGTAGCTTGCTAACAAAATATGTGTTCGACTTAATTTTAGTTTGACACATTGCATCTTATTCTAGGTTGCTTTGATAATATTTATTCTTGAAGGATGTGTCTTTCTATATTATTAGATCTTAATAAATAGGTTCAGGTTCTATTATATTATTTGTTATCTTGAGACTACTTGGGAACCATTTGTGGAATTGCCTTTCGTGTATTGATTCTTGATCTTCTTTTATTTTCTCTAATGTTGGGTCCTCTGGAAGATCTAGACATGCCCATATTTTCTTAGCTTGATTGTGAAGCCGAATGTTAAGTGGAAGTGATTTGTTGCCTCGTATATTTGTCTTGTTCTCATTGTATATAGATATGTCTGATTTGTGACGAATTTGAGTGCTGTGTTTTGTATTTTTTTGTAATTTTCTTAGTTGAGTTTTACTTAGTGTGTGGGTTGGGATTGGAGGATAATCAAGAATAGGTAATATTATTGCTTTTACAAGGTGAGTTTTAATTTGTATTTCCATTTCCCTAAATATATATAGTTTATGGAGGGCAACATTGGCTAGTTTCTTTCTTTCTGTTGTGTGTTTTATGTAACCTGTGGTGCTTATTATGGAGTCCTAAGATTTTACCTGAATTTTGTATTTTCTACTTTTCTTGGTTTATTATAATTTGTTCTTTATTTTGTTACTGCAAGTTGAATTATTGTGAACTTATTAGTGTTTGTTTTTATATTCCATTATTTTTCATAGTTGTTTATGATTTCTGCTTCTCTTGTTGTTTTTCTTGCCATTATAGCCCTTGATGGTCCTCCGCATCCTACAATCTGTGATATGTCGTCTGCGTATGAAATGTTTGTGCCTGTTTGTGAAGGTGGTGAGCCTTTAGTGAAAACTATGAAGAGAGGAGGAGAGAGACTTGATCCCTGTGGGACCCCACAGCCAATTGTCAAACTGTCACTCAGGGTTGATTTAATTTTAACTTTTGCTTTCCTGTCGTCTAGGAAATTACAGAGTTGTTTTTCAATGGTTATTGGAAGGTTTGAATTAAGGAGTTTGAATTTCAATCCTCAGTGCCAGACTTTGTCAAAGGCTTTTGAGATATCCCTCAAAGGAGTACAAAGGAGTACAAAGGAGTACAAAGGAAATCAAGCAACAACAGATCTAGTGACCCTTCTAGGTTGCTTGTCCTCCAAAACACTGAGGATCAAGTGTCCAAACAGTGGTTTAGAGTGGGTAAGGGAACATTGGAAAGGGAATTACTGCCCTGGAACTAATGTCCGTGGCAGGATTAGGAAGTTAGTAGGGGACAGATGGGTTAGTAACTGAGGGGGGGATAAAATAAAGTTATTCATTTACAAACGCAGTCAGTCGCGGGTTTGATGCGAGATATTTGTCTAGGCGGAGTTTAAATGAATCAACGGTGATGCAGTCTATAACGTTTCGGGGAAGCCCATTCCACAAGTTGACAACTCGATTGAAGAAGAAATTCTTAGATTCGTGTGAGTTAAAAGATTTACCAATAATTTTGCAACCGTTTCCCCGCGTGTAATTAGATTGGTCGATAGTGAAGTACTTACTACAGTTCATATTGTCGATGCCTTTGATGATTTTGAACACTTGAATTAAGTCACCTCTTAATCTGCGCTGGGTTAAAGGAAATAGATTTAATTCTCTAAGACGCTCTTCGTATGGTTTGTTCTTTAGGCTAGGTATCATTTTGGTAACTCTACGTTGAACTCGTTCTAGCTTGTTTATATCTTTTTGGTAATAAGGGCACCAGGATTGAACGCAGTATTCAAGAAGAGGGCGGACTAATGAATTGTAAAGGGTTAGGATAACTTCTTTGGATTTATGCTCAAATGACCTGCCTATAAAGCCAATTATTTTGTTTGCCTTCTTAACAACTTCTGAACATTGTTGACTCGGTTTTAGGTTACTCGATATTGTTACTCCCAGATCGGTTTCTCTGTTTACATTCTTAAGCTGAGTGCCATTCATCGAATAGTTTGCTTTCTCATTTAGATATCCGATATGTAGTACTTTACATTTATCCGCATTGAAACTCATTTGCCAAATTTGGGCCCAACATGACAATTTATCTAGATTGTGTTGCATATCGTCAACTTGTTCTTTTGAGAGTACGCTATTTGCAATTTTTGAATCGTCAGCAAATTTTGAGATTGTACAGGTGAGACCCTCATCTATGTCGTTGATGTAAATTAGAAAGATAATTGGTCCTAGTACCGATCCCTGGGGTACCCCGCTACTTACATTGGTCCATTTTGATGCCTTACCGTTTATGACTACTCTTTGCTTTCTGTCGCTGAGCCAATTTTCTATCCATTTCAACACACCGTCTTGTATTCCATGCGCTTTTAGTTTTAGCAGTAAACGTTTGTGGGGAACTTTGTCAAAGGCCTTTTGAAAATCAAGGTATATAATATCTACAGCTTTACTCTCATCGTAGAGGTTGAGGATATCGTGGAAGAAGTCTAAGAGGTTTGTTAAACAGGAACGTTTTTTACGAAAGCCGTGTTGAGTATCTTTAAGTATGTTATTTTCCTCTAAGTGATTTACGAGTCTGTCTCGTATGACCGTTTCTAGCATTTTACATACAACTGAGGTTAAGCTAATTGGACGATAGTTACTGGGTAGGGATTTGCTGCCTTTTTTGAATATCGGTGTTACGTTGGCTAGCTTCCAC
The DNA here is from genome assembly GCA_032716605.1 of Paralithodes platypus. NCBI lineage: Eukaryota > Metazoa > Arthropoda > Malacostraca > Decapoda > Lithodidae > Paralithodes > Paralithodes platypus. Next base: position 28,147,051 of record CM064507.1, on the reverse strand, counting down.
TGATCGGGCATAGTTCCAGACTGCAAGGATTTATTGAATAGTAATGTCAGTGGTTTAGAGAGCTCATCCTTAGCTTCCTTTAGAACTCTAGGCGAGATTGTATCAGGTCCAGGCGTTTTATTTACCTTGAGTTTATCTAAACAATTCAATACTTCTCTCTCTGTAACGGTGATATTGCTTAGAACATCTGAATTATCAATCTGAATCGGCGATGGTGTAGGGATATCACTGAGGTCTTCTGTTGTAAAAACTGATGCAAAGAAGGTATTGAGGGCATTACTCATTTGTTCTTCGTCTTTGGTGTATTCTCCATTTTCATCGACTAACGGTCCAACAGTTGAAGTAACGACTTTTTTCTTTCTGATATAACTATAGAATTCTTTCGGGTTTGTTTTACTTTGATTCGCAATATGTAACTCTAAGGTCTTTTTACTTTGCTTAATTAACTTTTTGGCTTTGCGTCGTAGCTCTACAAATTTCAGCCGTTCTTCGTCATTTTGTGAGGATTTTAATCTATCATTAGCAAATTTTTTAGCAAGCAGGCAGTTTGAAATATCTTTATTCCACCATTTGGGCTTATTATTATGGCCTGGACGCCGAGTTTTCGATGGTATGCAGTCTTGCACTGCTTTTAGGTAAGTGGCTTCGAATAACTTCCAAGATGTATTTATGTCGTTATTGTGAATTAAAAAGCTCCAGTCAGTTTCTTTAAACATAGCTCTAAGTTTATGGAAGTTTGCTTTCTTGAAATTAGGGACTTTTTCGATGCTACTATTTGGTTCGTTACTAGTAAACTTTAAAGTGAAAGTTATCGTACGATGGTCGCTGTTACTGAATTCATCACCAACATTCAAATTCTCTATTAATTCTTCTTTTGTTGCAAGTACAATGTCAAGAACGTTATTACCACGGGTCGGCGTTCCAACAAATTGATAAAGCGAACTCTCTTGCAAGTTCGTATACAAGTCATGTCCGGAGTGTGAAGTAAGAGTATCGCCCCACTTGGTCACAGGTAAATTAAAGTCACCAAAAATTACGGTATCTTGTGAGTTACTTACATCTGCAATTTGTTCGTAAATATCTCGGTCAGTTTGCACTGATTGAGCTGGAGGTCTGTATATTAATGCAAGTATTATTTTGGTACCTTTATTATTCTTTATTAGCACAAAAGATGCGTCGACGTTCACAATTTGAGGTTTTGACAAGAGGGTAGGGTTAAGACTTTCTTTGATATAAAGTAAAACGCCACCTCCATTTCGATTTATTCGGCTTTTCTCAAACATTACATAACCGGGAAGTGAATACTCTGCTAAAAAGTCTCTATCTTCTGTATTGAGCCAAGATTCTGTTATGCCAATCACATCATAATTTTCTGTAAACACTAGCTCCTCTAAATCTGAAAATTTATTGCGTATGCTACGAGCGTTTGCATAGAAATCCTTTAAATTTGTTATTTTAGAACTCACGGAACGCTCTTTAATAATATTTTTGGTTCTTGTCGGATCTACATTTATGTTCATGGCTGTCCTCGGTCCTCGCTGTCTTCGGTCCTTATCGCTGGTGGTCCTCGGTTGCCTCTGTTTTTTTCTTGGCGTTGGATGATTTATGTCACTGCTGCTTCTTCTCGGATGGCGTTTTTTTATCCATGGCTGTGGACTGCTTCGTGTAGGAGACGACCCATGCGTGCTGAACCCACAGGGTTTAGATGAGTGCCATCCTTGCGGAACAGAGTAGGCTGGTTGTAGAAGTTGTCCCAGAGGTTGATGAATTCAACTTCTTCCCTCAGACACAAATGTTTTAGTCGGCTATTTGTGCTGAAAGCCTTGTCGTAGAATTTGTCAGGTGCGTCGATCTTGGGGAGAATGCCTGAGATGATGATATTCCTTGACTTGTTTTTGTAGTGCTGGATCATCTTGCGATATTTCTCCATCAACTCTTCGGATCTGGTGCGCATGACGTCATTTGAACCAGGATGGATGACAAAAAGGGTATTTTCATTTGCATCCTTTGTGGTATCTTCGAAGGCTTCCACAATGTCGTCCAGTCCAGCTCCTGGGATGCAAAATCTTTTTCGTTGATTTGGGACTCTGTCGCAGAACTCTTCGACCTGTCCTCGTAGGATGGAATCCCCAACGAGCCTGGTCTCTTCTGGTTCGTCTTCCATCTCTACCAATATCTCAAATCTGTTGGACATTGTGACTGGTAGATGAGACCTTTTCTGCGTTGGCCGTGCACCGTTCCTCACTGGTGTAAATCCGGAAACCTGTGGTGGCGGGACTCTACGTACAGGTCGGGGAGAGGAGTGGTTATAACGGGGGCGAGGGGTTGGTACTGTTCGTGCTAGCAGGCTTCTTGCACGAGGAGTGGGGGAGAGACTAAGGTGAACAGGGCGGCTGTCCTGGTTTGATGTCGGCTCAGGTTCGTCAGAAGCATCTGCTGCAGTGTCTACTGCAGGTGTTGGATTGTTGGCAGATGACGTTGGGGCGGTGGTGGATGCTGAAGTTGAAACAATTTGAGTTAGTGATACTCCAACGTTGAGTGTTACAAACTCTTGGAGTGATTCCAGCTTCCTGGTGAGGGCGTTGATCTTGTTGAGGGCTTCATCCAATTTTGCTGTCAAATCCTCTCGTTGCTGGCAGAGTCGGCAGACTTGTGGATCGGCAGGAGCAAACATGGAAGCACCAAACCTACCGGCGCAGTTCGTACAGGCACGAGGCATGGTGACGATCACTTTCTTCAGTTCACTTCACTCACTTAAAAACACTTAACTCACTTTAAAAACACTAAACTCACTTTAAAAACACTTCACTCCCTTCAGGCCGCTTCACTTACTTAAATAGGCCTAACCGAAAACAAAAATGTTGAAATACACACAAATAGGTTATCAGCGGTGATAGCCTAACCAAAAATTAAAACAAAACAAAATTAAATTTGAATACGCAGTGATAGCCGAACCGAAAACAATTTTATGTTTATTTAAACAGAAATAGGCCACCAGGGGTTATAGCCTATCCTAACCGAAAACAAAAATTATGAAATACCGGTACGCAAAAATAGGTCACCAGCGGTGATAGCCTAACTGAAAATTTAAAAATTGAAGTACGCATAAATAGGCCACCAGGGATGATAGCCTAGACTAACCGAAAACAAAAATAACCGAAAACAAAAATTATGAAATACCGGTACGCAGAAATAGGCCACCAGCGGTGATAGCCTAGACTAACCGAAAACAAAAATAACCGAAAACAAAAATTATGAAATACTGGTACGCAGAAATAGGCCACCAGCGGTGATAGCCTAACTGAAAATTTAAAAATTGAAGTACCGTACGCAGAAATAGGCCACCAGGGATGATAGCCTAGACTAACCGAAAACAAAAATAACCAAAAACAAAAAAGTATGAAATATGCAGAAGTAGGCTACCAGGGGTGATAACCTACCTAAAAAAGCAAAACAAATATATATATATATATAATAGAATATGTGACTAAATATACAATTCACCAAATAGAGATTATATAAAAATAAAGTGTAACTGCACACAAGGGGTTAATATACTGTATCAACAGATGGCGCTGGTGTCACTGTAGGCTAGTCAAGCAGGATTATATTTAGATAAACAAAGTTATCAGTCAAAGGTTACTACAGTACAAGATCATGCAAGCAACAACTAAAATTACAGATATATATAGCTACAGTAGGATACTGAATACAATAACTACTAGAGTTAATAAGAAAATAAAAAGCTAGGTCGATTTAGAGGTGCGCGTGCATCGTCTGCTACAAGCTAGGATAACAAATGTAAACAACAATGTTTATCAGTCAGAAAAGCAATAAAATAACATGCACGGCAACTACAGAACTATGTGGAGGTTAAACAAGCACTTAACTACTGTTCATGCAATGAATAAAGGGAATTGGGATATGAAATACTCAAATTAGGATAGAGTTTTCTCGGTGGCGATGCGGAGCTGTAGGCGGTGCTAAAGCCGGCGGGTGAATGAATGTTGGATGTCAGGATGATGTTACATTGTCTTTTATAGGCTTTGTTGTTGGCAACTAATTCAGTGGCTAGCGCTAATGCATGGGTTGTTCCTCTGCCTTCTCTGAATCCAAATTGTGTGTTATTGTATAGGTTATTTGTGTTCATGTGTGTTCTGAGTATGTATAGTTTATGACTTTCCAAGATTTGTAAAGGTACTTCAAGTAGAGATATTGGGCTTTGATTTTCAGGGAAGTGGGGGTTTTTTCCAGGTTTGGGGATTAATCTTATCATGGCTTCTTTGATTTTTTTTAGGAATATAGGGAGGCATTGAATATTTCTTTAAGTCTTGTTATTGCTGAGTTGGAGAGATTGGTAAGGATTGTTTTGTTATTACTTTATCCTGGGCATAATTTGTTCATTGTCTTAATTATTTCCTGTATTTCTATCGTAGTTAGCGGTCTAGTGAGTGGGTCATTGATGTCAAGTCTGTCTGGGTTGGCTGTTTGATAAGGGGTGATTCTATGTAAGTTTCCTTGCATGTAATTTATTTTATTCTGTCGTATTGAGGTATGTCTTCTTCGTCTTCTTCATTTAAAATTGATTCCCAGTATTATTTGTGTATATCTGCTTGATCTTTGTGAGAGTAGATTTTGTTCCCTTGATTATCTATTGTATAATTTGCTTCATGAGAGTCATGTCCTTGGAAGGCTTTTAGTTTTCTCCAAAATGTTGTTGGGTCATTGTAGGTGTTTTCTGTTTCCATGACCATATTTGTCCACATTTCAGTAAGTTCTGGTGTCATAGTATTTTGTAGTGTTTCTTGAAGTTATTTGTATAGTCTGTACTGAGCGTATGTCCATCCATGAATCAGGGCTCATTGTCTTAGTGCATTGTATTGTATTTGTATGTTTTTGGTTTCTTAACTGAATCTAGTACTGTGTAATATTTTGTTGCGTGTTTTGGGGATGTGAGTATTTGTGGCATTTTGTATGATGCTATACCAATCTTCGAGTGCATCGTCTATGTTGTCTAATGTCCCAGTATCAATATTATTTGTCTCTATCAGTTTATTGTCAATTTCGATTTTTAAGTTTTATCCAGTTTGCTGCAGAGAAGTTTGGCCTTGGAGGTGATGGTATGATAATGGATGACGTTGAAATGGTTGCTACTATGGAAATATGGTCACTGGATGTTAAGGAGCCAGGTGGTAGGTGTATGTTGTGGAATGCTTTGTTGTTTGTAAGTAATATGTCTGTAGTTGTTGATGAATTTATGGCATGGAAGGTTGGGAACTGTGGTCCAATATGTCTGACTAGGCAGCTTGTAATAATTTGTCCAATTTGTCTTCCTACGGTATTTTGGGTTCTAGTATTGAGAGGGGGGTGCTTTCCATTTAGATCTCCCATTAGGTAGACTGGGGCGTTCATTCTAAATAATTTATGAAAGTCAGGGGTAGGGAGGAAAGGCCTTCTAGGGGAAAGATAAACAGCTGCTATAATTATTTGTCCTGATGTTGTTTGTATTTCAACTGCAAGAAGGTCAGATATGAAATCATTATAGACTTTGTGGATTAGGTTGTTTTTAATAACAATGTCTGAGGGTGTGTTAGTTGGGTTTTTTATATGGGTTTTGAAGCCATGAACCTACAGGAATAATCTAATTTATGAATTTAACTCCCAACACCAAACACCTCCTATTGAAATTAATGAAAGCATGTGCTCCACTAGGGATTCGAACCTGGGTTACCACATACAAATCTTAAACAATCTAACCATTACACCATGAAGACAGTTAATGATTAATTACATGACTACGATTGAATATCCATTTATCGAATACTGGATATCAATCTAATCATATACTCAGACCCAATTGCACACTGAATAGCCTAATGTTTAAGTGAAAGGAAATAACATTTTATGGGGCACAGATCTCTAAGGACTGACCTCGCTATGAAATGTTCCTGAACCTATAGGAATAATCTAATTTATTAATTTCACTCCTAACACCAAATACCTCCCAATGAAATCAATGGAAGCATGTGCTCCACCTGGGATTCGAACTTGGGTTACCACATACAGATGTTAACCCATCCAATCCCAGCGACGGCTGCCAGCCGTTAGTAGATAAGTCACTCCCCAGGCCCAGCGACAGCTAGGAGCCGTCAGTAATGTACTTTCCTTGTAACTGCCTGTATCAGGCTGTGCCTGGTACCACGACCGTTTGAGCACTGCTCTCGATATGGCAACACTTCTCAGCTTATATGCAACCCTCTGAAGGCTGGGAGAGCCAGTCTTCCTTCATCTCTTGAGGTGGAAGGTTGTTCTATCTTGCCATTTTTGGCCACATTGCTTGGGACTGGGGGGGACTTTTATACTGTATCCTCCGGTACAGTAGGGGTTAAACACTGTAACCATTACACCATCAAGACAGTTAAAGGTTAAGTCCATGACTACAATTTATATCCATTTATCGAACACTATACGAGTTCCGTTTTCTATCTGACCAGGGTATCCATGACGATGGAAGACAACAAAGGGTTCATGAGAGCATGTTTTAGGTTGCGACCCCCTCCATGCCAATTAATGCAGACATGGTCACTTAATAAGGTCCTTATGCTTCTTAAATCCCCGACTTATACACGTTGTTCATCTACCCATTTTCTCCTTAAAAAGGTGTTATATTTCATGGCCTTGGCAAATAGGGATAGGGTGTCAGAAAGTGCAGCTGTGTCATGCTCGCTGCAATGCCAACACCTTTGCCCCAAGTTTGAGCTCTGTCAATATTGCTCCTGACCCACAATTAATAGCAAAACATTAACATGCTGACATGTGCTTACGGAGCCCTGTCTGATATTCTTGTACGAACACATACTTCAGCAAGTGCATGGAGTCTCATTTGTGTTTCTTTCGTCATGCCTGCCTTTTCTTTTGGTGTTGGTTTATATGATAATAATGTTGCTGTATTCTCGCTATCACTAGATGCTGACGAAGAAAGTTGTTCTTGAGATGTGTCTTCTTGTTTACTGGACGATGGTTCTTGTTGTTCTACATTTTCTTGTTTCCATGTTGCCAATTTCTTTGCATGAATCCTCTCGGAAATAGAGCATATCCGAATATATATATATATATATATATATATATATATATATATATATATATATATATATATATATATATATATATATATTGTATATATATACTGTATATATACAGTATATATATATATATATATATATATATATATATATATATATATATGCTATAATTGCTATTAACCCTTCTTAATAAACCTCTTAATATATGTACTGGAGTGTGGGTTATTTGTAGTTATCTGTAATAGATGCAGTTGATTGGAGACTATGGTAGATAAATCGCCGCCACCATCCCGTTACCATAAATAACATATTGTTGATACTTATAGGTAATGGGAAATTATATATTTATTAAATATTTACTTATCAATTCAGGAACAAAACTTGACATGCAGGAACACATTATGAATTGCATGAACGATCGTGAATGTAGGAACAAAGTATGAATATATACTGTGCCCCATACAGAGATATATACTGTGCCCCATACAGAGATATATACTGTGCCCCATACAGAGATATATACTGTGCCCCATACAGAGATATATACTGTGCCCCATACAGAGATATATACTGTGCCCCATACGGAGATATTTAAACATCCAAATTTAATGTTATCCTTCCCCACAATTATATATGTAAGATGTGAACCTCGAGCCAGATAAATTATCCGCTTGTAAAAATATAAATCTGTGGTCGATCGCATTCCTTTGTGAAAAAACTCCAGAGTATAAGAATGTTCATGAGTGTTCAACTTGTATCACGGAAAAATAAATCATATGTTGAAAAATAAGTGAACACATCCTAGGCCAACTAGACGTAAAATATTGTATGCAACGTAAACACAAAAAAGGGCAACCCCTTGTGATCCACAAAACAAAACCAAAAAACCAAAAACAAAATAGTGAAATAATTGCGAGACAAAATTCAATTTGCCTCATCAATACTCCATATTATGTAACATACAGAAAAACAAAATGTAGCAGCGTACGTTAGTGAATACGAACTTACCAAAATGTACAATGCTTAACTGTAACAAAAGGTCGCCATGAAGTAGCCAGATCCGATTCACTAAAGAGGTGCAATGAAATGCATGACATATTTGTCTATACCACCAACTAAATTTTTAGCCTGTAAGTTCTGAATGTCCAGGAAACATTTGTTATGACTCTCAAATGTCGTTCAACTGTCATTTCAAGTAAACACGTCCAAAAGTGTTTCATTACAACCATACAACGCAGTTAAAACTACAAAAGAGTGCACACTGTTTTTTTGTTCACAAATGTAAAGACCGTATGAACCATCCGTGAGTCATAGGCATACCTAGTCGTAAAAAAGAAAAACAAAAACAAATGTTAAAAACAATATTTAATTCACGTCAAATCTTCGTAAATAAATATATCACATTAATTAAACACATTATGATAGTTGTATGTGTAAATAAAAAACTCATCGTATATAGAATCCTTCATAATTTATGAATAACAATCGTGAATAATCTAGATGTAAAACCTCTTATTCCAAATACTAAAACACATTAGGAATATCAATTAAAGTACACACATATATTTAAGAATGCCGCAGCGGCGTACTTTATCGTTATGTAATAAGTTTGTGTAAAACCAGAAATAAAACATATGGAAATTACTTATTTACCTTTGTCGATGTACGAGTGAGGGAAGTCTTAGCCTGAAAGTACAGCGACGAACGAACGTACGCCACCACAACGCACATAAATGATTAACAAATTAACTGATGGCAACAAATCCACTTAACATGATTTGGATTCCTTATTTTTTCTCCAGTTTAGATGCTCCCATAAAAAAAAAAAAAAAAAAAAAAATTATATATCTGCATTTTCTATGTGCGAGGACAAAAGACTGTATATATATTTATCCAAAGTAATTTAACTTTGAAATGTATGATTAAAGCGCACAAGATAAATTATCAACACCTATGAATAAATTACAGAGTCAGGAGGTACAGGGCGTTACAAGAATATACCGTGGACTGCAATATGAATTAAACTACTTGGAGTTTTACTGAACTGGCATGTTGAAGCATTGACCATTATAGTGACGTTATGAGAGGAGTTAGAATGAACGGAATGACACGTTGAACTCATTGTGTGAAACATTTTCATGAAGATGTGAGAAAGATAATTGACTTCCTTTTGCCTGAACATACTGTCCCCTTACAACATGATTTGAAAAGTGTGAAAGGAATATATATGCACTTAATATTTATCGACTTGCTAGCTCAACAAAATTACGAATCTGCCTCTTGATTGAAACATGGATTTGTTCGCCTAAATAAATATGTGATAGAGATGTTTGAAAATATACTGAATACACCACTCTGAATAATTCACTGTGAATGTTAATAAAACTATGAAATGAAGAGATGTTATCATTACCAGATTCTGCGAGCTGTGAGGTATGGTGATGATAGAGCCCGAACAATGTTTATGGCCGCTCACGTTGTATCTGTTTGTAGAAACTCGTAGAATATGTAGAAATTAATGGCGGATGAATCTCTGCTGGTTGTTTTGCTGGTGAGGTAAGTTGGCAGTAGAAAAGACTTTATAGAAATACTGATTAGTTGGAGGTTATATCAGCTGATCAGAAACTCGTAGACATGTAGAACTGGGTCAATCTCGTAGCATGAGGTGTATATCTTTGAAATGTGTGGTGTTCTTCATAATCTCACATTCATTATAGATGAAACACCATAGCAAATGTCACCATGTTAATAACCCTGTATAATAATGTTACAGGGTGATAAATCACTATGGTATGTTAAGATTAGGAAAACGTACAAATGTACGATCCTATATCTATGATAAGGGTTAACCATTTAGCTCCAAGTACTGGGTTATATATAGGTTATTTGTAGGTTGAAGTTGTAGGTAGATCTCAGCTCTCTGTCCTCTGCTCGTTGATAGATAGATATATATATATATATATTTTTTTTTAAAGAGACAATGAACGGAGGAAGGAAAAACACAGATAAAACAAAAAGGTCCATGTGCCTAAAGGCATCCTCCATTCATAAAATGTCTGTAACAACTGGATTTAAACATTTGTAGATTGTAAGTTTGTGGAAAGCAATTCGAGGGAAGTGAATTCCAAAGAGTAGTAGCTCTGGGGATAAATTAATTCTGATAAGCAGAAGTTCTGCATTGTGGAGGAGAAAGTGTAAATTCATGGGTGCTCTCAGCTGCCCTAGTTCTACGGGGACAGATGTGGAGAGGCGGCACAATTGAAGCAAGTTCCTCGGAACAATTGCTGTGAAAATATCTGTAGAATAATGCAAGGGATGCAACGTTTCTTCGTATGGATAATGTAGGAAGGTCCTGTGTGATTGCAGGGTTATTGATTAATCTAATAGCTTTATTTTGAATTTTGTCCAACTGCCTCAATGCAACCACTCCACTTCCACCCCACAGAGGTGAACAGTAATCCATCTGAGAACGCACATGACTTTTATATATCACGGCCAACTGCTCGTCAGTGAAGAATTCTCGAACTCTGTACAGGAGTCCCAGTTTTTTAGAGGCATTCTTAGCAATGCTTCTAACATAATGTGTCCAGCTCAAGTTAGTAGTTAATGTTACACCGAGAATGTCAATACTAGGGGAAGTGGGAATATTATTTTACATCATTAAAAAATATATGGGAGTCAGTGAGATTCTGTCGGTTAGAAAATTTAATGTATTTGGTTTTCTGTGCATTAAAGGAAACTAGATTCTTTTGTCCCCATCCATTAATTCTAGAAAGGTCCTGGTTCAGAGAAATTGCAGTGTTTATTTTTGAATTTATAAGATCGGGTTGGGTGAAAGAATTGGTAAATGTGAAGGAACTGTGGAGTGTTGAGTCATCTGCGTAGGAATGTATTGGATTATGAGTGGTAGATATGAGATCATTGATATGAATGAGGAACAGAATTGGGGCCAAAACTGATCCCTGGGGAACACAGCATTTATTGAGTGAAATTGAGAATAAAGGCCATCTACCATTACACGTATTTTTCTGTTATGAAGATAAGAAGAAATTAGTGGAACTAATGATGCAAGGCCGTAGTGTGACTTCTTCGACAATAAGGATTGATGCCAGACTCTATCAAATGCCTTTGATATATCCAGTGCTATTGTATGTGTTTCACCATGTTGGTCTGTAGCTTGGTTGATTTGATGCGTAAGAAGGCAAAGCATGTCTGCAGTTGATCGACATCGTCTAAAACCATATTGCCTATCACTGATTAATTTATTATTCTCAAGATGCTTAATTATGTGATTATTTAATATAATTTCAAAGACTTTACCAAGAGTGGAAGTTATAGCTATTGGTCTGTAGTTTGATGGATCTGAAGAGGCACCTTTTTTAGGAACTGGATGGATGTTTGCTTCTTTCCAGGGTACTGGGAAGCATGAGGTATGAGTACACAGACGGAAAAAATTTGCCAATACAGGAGCGAGCACCAAGGAGCAATTCTTAAGTACTATTGGAGGAACTTCATCTGGACCAGGAGCCTTATCTACTGAGAGACTCTGCAAAATAGTTTTGACATGTCTGGTGTGCATCTTAAGTGAGGGAATTTCAGGCGAATTAAAATTAAGTACAGGGACATCTTGATTTATTTCATCTAAGGTTGAGTTGGTGGAGAAAATATCCGCAAGAAGGTTAGCTTTACCTCGTGGGTCACTTACAAGATTGCCAGTCGGAGATTTTAATGGTGGAATGGATGAAGCAGTAGTGAAGTTGGATTTAAATGAGTTAAGAGTAGACCAAAATATTTTGTTATCATTTGGATTATTTAGAAGTTTATTTGCCTGCTTGTGGAGAAAGTTTGATTTAGTTAGGTTTAATACAGTTTTGGCATGATTTCTGATGTTTCTAAAGTAATTAAAGGCTTCATGAGTTTTTGATCTTGTATATGCATTGTAGGCTATTGCTTTTTGTTCAGTTACTCTAGCACAATTATGGTCAAACCATTTAGGTGAATTAGATCTTTTACTGTACTTTTGATGAGGAATAAATGTTTCCATTCCAATTTTTACAAAATCTTGTATGTGGCTCAAGGTGGAGTGTGCATCATTAGAAAAGAAAGAGGTCCAGGGAATATCAATAAAGAAACCTTGAAGACCCTCCCAATGATAATGATAATGCCGCCACCATCCCACTTAACCTTCTACATGTTATATAAAGGTAAAGGGGAAATTATAAGAATGTGGTATCCAAACCAACTTTATTATTAAGTAACAACTGAATTATCTATACAGCTGTACTAATATACAGTATATATATATAAGGGATAATGTATTCTGTCAAGAGAAAGAATATCTGCCAGACCTCCTGTTGTGTCTGAGGCCTGTATCAAACTAACTCAAATCTTCTTTCCTACCTTTTACCTCTCTTGGTCACCTCGAAGCACCTCTCCAACACGTGATCTTAACTGGTCATACGATCAGTGCATGGGCGACATCAAAGTGCAAGAGTAAGCTTTCAATGTGTGGGAAAGGAATCTGAGTCATGAATTTGAAGGGGTGAATGATCTCCAAGGTGTACAGTACCTCACATAAATATAAAGACACTGTAACTAAAACTCCTTAAAATTATATGAGTGATGGATATAATGAATCCTAATAAAATATTATAATAGTGAGATGTAATAAGAGCATGTGTTTGTTAATTTCATTAATCGAGTTTAGGAGTAAAGTTGGTTAGTGGAGAGAACATGATAACTGTACTAGAGAGGAGGGTGTAGGATATTGGTAGTTGTCTCTAGTAGATGTAGTTACTTGTAGACAAAGTTGATTGTAGACAATAGTCATTAAATCACCGCCACCATCCTGTTACCAAAATGTTATATTGTTGAGAGTTATAGGTAATGTGAAATTATGTTCTTAGTAAACCAGCCACACATTCTCCTCAAGCAGCACATCGCCATTATATCCAACCTTCATTTGTCTTGTACATTTAGACTACATCACTGTTGACACAACTATCTCTTGGTATATATGTATGTATGTATATACTCAGGTACATATCCCATTTCTGGGGGTGGCCGACTCGAGAAATAGCCCGAACAGAAACCTTTAAAGTTCATATTCTTAGCATCCGGGATCATTTTCGCGTTCCCTCGCCCCTTTCTCTGTCTCGTTGAGTAAGATAATTTTACAAGGGGACGAGGATTCCTAGCCACCTGCCCCCCAAAGGAAAAGTAGGACAGTAAAAGAGGCAGATAGAAACGGCTAAGGTTGGGTACAGGATGCCAAACCTCACTCTGGAAGGACCAGCCCCCTCTTGGTACATTGCACTTTTAGCTTTCATTCCTGGATTTATCACCTTCCACATACTTCCCATTGCTTCAAAAACTTTCCTTCCTTCACACACTCTGTCTTTCCTCTATTTCCACACCTGCATCCTTGTTTATCACTCCTCCTAGATATTTAAAACACTCTACTTGTTCCAGCATTTTCCCTTTCAGTTGTACATTTAGATTCACCCTACGAGCATCTCTATTATATACCTTCATTTTACTTTAATTGACAGTCACCCTCAGCTTCCTCCTCCCACATACCACACCAAACTCTTTGACTACTCGCTGCAGCTTCTTCTCAGAATCCACAACCAGTGCTGTGTTATCAGCAAACAGCAAATGATTCAACTCTCAACCACCACCATTCGTTCCTATTAAACCCAATCCTCTTCCCATAGATCTTTTGAATATAAATCCAAAAACGTTATACACACTTTATATAATTCATTAGTACGACTGCATTTGGAATATTGTGTCCAGTTTTGGTCGCCATACTATAATAATAATAATAATAATAATTCTTTATTCCAGACACATAAGATAGATACAGTATAAATACAGTACGACCTAGTGGTCCATATCACATACACTTCTCGTCAGAGCACAGATAATAATTATACACAAAGATATATTAATAAAGACACAATAAAATAAAAAATACAGTAGGCCTATTTACAGAATAGAGCACATATCACATTTTGTCACAATATAACACAGATAGGCTAACTAAGGCTATTGCTCAATGTTGGTTAACACCTATTGCACAGATCATTGCTCATAGTTCAATTAGACCTATATATTACATTACAGTACATACTATGTGTGCAGCAGCTTCTGCCAGTGAGATATAATACGGGATTCATAGATATGATCACTAGACCAAAGAGCTACAATCAGCGTGTTACTGGAGGATTGCAGTCGCTGCGAAAAGCTGTACACCAGTCTCCTGATGACAGCCCGACAGCACTGCACATCCAACAGTGTGCACACCATACTAGTGCTTTCATATTTAGAGAGACCAATGAACATCTTGAGTATATTATGATAGGATGTACACAGACCATTTATGGTGGCTCTCTTATACTTCCACCACAAATGGGCCGTGTACATAGAGGAACAATATGTCCGGAACAAAGTGACTTTAGTTTCCCAATTACACATGTGGAATTTTCTCAAGATGGTGTTACCACGTAAATATAGCTGTCTGCGCTGACGGCCGATATATGCATCATCTGAGCAATCGTTTGAGATAATGTGTCCCAGGTATTTTATTTTGTTTACTTCTTGAATAATTTGATTATTGAGTGAGAAATTTGGCAGTTTACTTTTATACAGTAATTTTGATCTAAATATAAGAACAGCACTTTTCAGTGGGTTGAATTTAACACAATGTTTACTACCAAAAGATTCACATATATCAAGAAGTTTGCTCAGACCCGCAGAAGACGGTGCAATAATGACCAGATCATCAGCATACATGAGATGGTTGATGATTGTATTCCCACCACAACATCCAATCTGCTCTTTATTCAATTTATCACTTAATTCATCCATATATACATTGAATAAGTAAGGTGAGAGAATACTACTATGTAAAGGACATTGGAATACTAGAGAGAGTGCAAAGGAGAGTAACTAAAATGATTCCCCAACTAAGAAACAAACCGTATGAGGAATGACTAACTGCAGAATAAGAGGGGACCTAATCCAAGTTTTTAAAATTATCAAAGGCCATGACAAGATGGATGCAAGTAAGTACTTCACACTAGATAACTCAAATTACACCAAAAATAATGGTTACAAAATTGTCAGAAAGGCGTGTACTATAATTTAGTTTTTCTGAACACAGTCTTTCTGGAGGTGAAGCACTTCAGTTGATGGTTGTGGCAATCCCTATTATTTTTTTATTTTTTTTTACAAACAGTAGTAAGGACCAGTGGGTATGTTGTTTCTTGCCTTCCTTTGTGTTCCTTTGTATTTTTTCCTCCCTCACCACACCATCCATATTATATACATTAAACAACCACAGTGACATTACATAACCCTATTGCAGACCTACTGTATATTTACCTCAAACCATTCACTCAACTCATTATCTACTCTAACACATGCTCTGCTCTCTTCATAAAAACTCTTGACTGCTCTTAATAAATTTCCTCCAATTTCGTAAATCCCTAGCACCTTCCACATTGCCTCTCTATCCACACGATCATAAACTTGTTTAAATCCATTAAAACACCAAAATACCTCCTTACTTTGCACTAAATACTTCTCGTACAGCTGTCTTACTGCAAAAATATGATCCACACACCATCTTTCCCTCTTAAAGCCTCACTGCTCTTCTACTATTGCACCTTCTGTGCCCTTTATTACCCTCTCAATCAACACCCTGTGATACAGCTATCCAACAACTAATACCTCTATAACTTGAACACTCCTGCCGGTCTCCCTTCCCCTTGTACAAAGGCACTATACATGCACTTGTTCTCGTGTTCCCGATTTCGACTCCTCTGAATTCTCAACTTTATGGCTCAAACTTTCCTGTCATTCTCTTACTAAATATTTCTGTGCTGTCTATCTTTCCCCTAACTCTACCGACTTTCCCAAATTCTTTGACTATCTAAACTCTACAGTGGAACACATTCTATCCATTTCTCCTTTCTCAGAAATCTCCATCTTAGGAGATTTCAACGTTCACCACCACCAATGGCTCTCCTCTCACACTACTGACCAATCTGGTGAAGAAGCCTACGTCTTTTCTATCCTAAATGACCTAGAGCAGTTAGTTCAGCAACCCACCCGTATGCCGGATCGCCTCGGAGATCGGCCCAACATTCTTAACTTGTTTCTAACTTCTAACCCTTCTTATGCTGTCGTTCTTTTCTCTCCTTTGGGCTCCTCCGACTATAAACTTATCTCTGTCACCTGTCCTATCTCTCCAGTACGGCCACCCGATCCTCCTAGCCGGCGGCACTTGTGGCACTTTGGCACTGCCGACTGGGAGGCTCTCCGGCAATACTTCTTTGATTTCCCATGAAATTATTTCTGCTTCCGTGGCCGGGGACCCTCGGAGTGTGCTGAACGCATTACCAAGGTAATCCTCATGGAAGCATACATTCCATTCTCTTTTACTCAGACTAATTGCTAAAAAATCTTGGTTTACTCACGCCTGTTCTACTGCTGTCCGCAATAAGGAGGAAGCATTCAAACGGTACCGACGCCTTAAAACTCAAGACTCTCATTCTTCCTATGTTTCTGCCCGGAATCAAGCCAAATCTGTTCTTCGACTTGCCAAACACTCTTACATCAATAATAAATGCACTGAACTATCCAACTCTAGCTCTTCCCAAGCTTTCTAGCATCTAGCCAAAAACCTCTCCAACAATTTCTCTTCCCTGCCTTTCCCTCCCCTTTCCCACTCTGATGGCACAACCATCACTTCTTCCTCTGACAAAGCTAACCTCTTCACTCAAACTTTTGCTAGAAACTCCACCTTCGATGATTCCGGTGCTATTCCTCCCTCTCCACCTTCCTCTCTTCTACTTATGCCCAATATCCTAATCTCTTCTAAAGATGTGCATTCTACCCTCTCTGGGCTTAATACTAAGAAGGCGTACGGTCCGGACGGTGTTCCTCCTGTTGTACTAAAAAACTGTGCTTCCGTGCTGACTCCCTGCCTAGGCAAACTCTTTCGTCTCTGTCTATCCTCTAACGTCTTCCCTTCATGCTGGAAGTTTGCTCTCATTCAACCTGTCCCAAAGAAGGGTGACCGCTCTCAACCTTCCAACTATCGTCCAATTGCTCTCATCTCTTGTATTTCTAAAGTTTTTGAAACTATTCTTGCTTCCAAATTTCTTAAGCATTTCTCTTCTCATAATCTGCTCTCAGATCGCCAGTATGGCTTCCTTAAGGGTCGCTCTACTGGTGATCTTCTTTCATATCTTACTAACTCTTGGTCATCCTCCTTTCGGGACTTCAGTGAGACTTTTTCTATTGCACTAGACATATCGAAAGGCTTCGATAGAGTCTGGCACAAATCTTTAATTTCTAAACTATCCTCCTTCGGTTTCTATCCCTCCATCTGTGCCTTTGTCTCTAATTCCCTTTCCGGCCATTCCATAGCTGCGGTTGTGGACGGCCATCGCTCACTTCCTCACCCTATAAGCTCCGGTGTTCCTCAGGGCTTTGTCCTATCTCCTATTCTCTTTCTAATTTTTATAAATGATCTTCTCAACTGTACCTCAATTCCCATCCATTCATTCGCAGATGACTCAACCTTGCACTACTCCATTAGTTTTTCAGAACGCCCCAGCCAGTAATTCCTCAACGACAAACGTAATGAAGCCGAAGAACACTTAAATTCTGATCTAACTACTATCTCCAATTGGGGCAGAGAAAACGTTGTTACATTTAATGCTTCCAAAACCCAATTTCTCCATCTATCTACCCGTCCGGAACTCCCAGCGGACTATCCCTTATTCTTCAACAATACAAAAATCAATCCTTCATCTTCTCTCCATATTCTTGGTGTCTCGTTTTCTTCTGCTCTCTTTTGGAGGGACCATATTACCAGTCTTGGTAAGGCAGCCTCCCAGAAACTGGGTGTGCTCAACCACCTTAGTTTTTGTTTTACCCCTGCACAGCTTCTTGCTCTGTACAGGGGCATAGTGCGTCCTTGTATTAAGTATTGTTCACATGTGTGGGGAGGTTCCTCTCACACCGCTCTCCTAGACAAAGTTGAAAGGAAGGCCTTTCGTATCATTAACTCCCGTCCACTCACCAACTCTCTGCAATATTTCTCTCGCCGCAGCAATATTGCATCTCTCTCGCTATTCTATCGCTACTATAATAATCAGTGTTCCTCAGAGCTTTCCCAGTGTATACCACCTCCTTTACGTAGGGCACGTGGTACCCGTCTTGCAACACAATTCCACCCCTACTCTGTGCAACTTTCCATTCCAAGAGTGAAACGTTACTCTCAAACTTTCTTCTATTCAACAGCTGAGCTCTGGAACTCTCTCCCAGAATCAGTCTTTCCCTCTTCCTATGACTTAAATTGCTTCAAATTCCGTGTGTCCAGGCATTTTGGCTCGAACGTCCCTTGATTTTGGCCCTGTCACTCTTTCAACTATGGGGGAGGCACTCGCTATAGGCAAGTTCTGCCTTTTGCTTCCCTCACTCACATAGAAAAAAAAAAAAAAAAAAAAATCCACCTCCATTGACACCACAAAGCACACATTAAATATTTTACCAGGTAATATATTATCACATCTCCACCCTTCTTAATACACTCCTTAACAATACTATCCATACATTCTGATTTCCCCACTCTTATTTGCCTTACTGCTTCTTTCACCTCATTCTTCTCAATCCTTTCATTCATTCCCTCCCGCCTGGGTAACTATTTCCATCAGCCACTGCTTCAATCACCGCCTCTCTTCTGTCTCTTACATTTAGCATAGATTCGAAATACTCAACATATATTTTCCTCACTTGCACACCTTCCACCAGTAACTGTCCATTTGCGTCTTTCACCGACTCTTCCCTCTATTGTTCTTTCCTTCTCTATTTACCTCTTTCCAGAACATCTTACGTTCCTCAAAATTCACACTCAATCTTTGACCCCACCTTCCATTTGCACTTTTCTTTGCTTCTCTAATCTTCTATTTTTTCCTCTATCCTTTTCTCACTGTACCTCTCCCATACCTCAACACTTCCATCCTGTAAAACTCTCTCAAACCACTGTCTCTTCTCCTCAAATACCTTTCTCACCATATCATGCCACTACTTGATTCCCTTCTTGATACCTCTGCCACTTATTCCTTTTACCACATACTTCCTCTGTGCTTGCTTTCTCTCGTTCCATAAACTGTTGCCATTCATCCTCTATATATTGCTCTTCCATCTCTCTTACTTCCATCTATTTCTAATTTTGCCTCCCTCTCCCTCTCTTTTGTATTTGTCTCTAACTCATTAACTTTTATTACCTCTCTTACTTATTGCTTGTCTTGCATTCTCCAGTAACTCCTCACTCTCAGCTTTCCCTCCACAAGATAATGATCAGACATACCCTCAGCCTCACCTCTCAGCACATTCACATCCAGCAGTTTACACAATCTTTCCTTTGTCACCAACACATAATCCATTAATGCCCTCTCTACAATCTCTCCCCTCACAAATCTATACCATGTATACTTGTGTATATGTTTCTTTTTGAAGAACGTACTACATACACTCATTGTACACTCTCCACATATCGTAATCATTCAATCTCTACACATGTTTATACCATCCACACCAAAACTACCTACAGTATATATATCGCTCAACAGATGCATTGCCAACCCTAGTAACAAGACTTCCTAAAACTACCACATTTTAATTTTCCTCAAACACTTGTAGACAGTCCCTCATAATTATCTTCCCAAAAACCCTCCACCTCCTCTATCGTTCTTGTTTTTCCTGGCCCATAATTATGCACTCACAAATACCCACCTTTCACCCTTAAACCACATGTGCACCCACATTAGCCTTGCTGACACCTCTCTCCGCTGTATTATAAATCCTCTCAGCTCCTCCTTTACAACAATAGCCACGCCCTCTTTCGCTCTGACTTTCATCTACTCTAGACTTTCTATGACATAAACAGATAAGTATATACTAATTGGTGTTATATTAATTAGCACTAAAACAGGCTCGTTCTGCCATCCTCACCCTTTTGTTCTTAGACAATTGATAATAGATACAAACAAAAATCATAATACAACAAATAAATGTATAGAAAAGACATATACAATGCAGAACGGTATTCTTGACAGGTAATACAATTTTGCATTCACGCTTTATGAAAACATACAGGCTTGTAAAGCATCACGATGGAAACACGGAGAGATTGAACCCTGTACCCCTGAATAATCAAACGAATGTGTTTACCACAAAATCATGCCAGTAAAAATAAGAAAAAACAAATACATATATAAACAAATAAAAGGTAAATATTAACTGACCGACATTTGTGGCAAGAGATTAGCTTGACTTTCATATACAACAAATAATATGGTCCTGTTCGTAATATCTTATTTGTAATTTTATTTATATTGCTCCCATAAATACCCATGGCTTATTCTAAAATGTATACAATTTATAGATTTTGTTTGTGTATGTATCTAATTTTTCCACGTGGTGTCCGTTTTCTTAGGAGCCGATTAATTGAAAATAAACGTATTTCGCTTGTGTGATATCTCCGTAATTTTTTACCCCGGTAATTAGTTGTAATTTGTACACAATTTCCTCCTTACGATGACTTATTCTTCAATGAGACCTGGAAACTGGAGACTAAAATATGAAAACAATCTACAGCTCCTAACAAACCTATTTGCCTCATTGCTTTCGACTCTGTGCGGAGGTGCGGCTGGAGGGTGGGAATGTATACACGGGTATCAGAATTGTTGTGGACAATTGTAAACATGAAGACAGTGAAACCAGGGGACTAATGGATGAATAAGTGAGGCATTGTTTGCCGACGTTCGCTCTTCGACTACCCTGCCTTTTTTTTTTTTTTTTTTCATTAATTTTAGAATGTCCACCCTGCATGAAATACTTCAAAACAGACTTACCTCGATCGCCCAATTGGGGATAGGGGTTCAGCAAGGGTGGGAGTAGTGTTCGGTTTGTCGGCTACAATACCATAGGAATGACCTCATGCAAGACATTGTGCTCAATAATATTTGCGGAATTTACCTTGGAATTTGGTCGGTAGAGTTTTGTATCACTCTGTATATATACAATATATATATATATATATATATATATATATAGAGAGAGAGAGTATAGCTATATATATATATATATATATATATATATATATATATATATATATATATATATATATATATAAATAGATATGAAGATACCAACTTCTATTAGAGAGAGTTGAGTAAACTATACCGTATGTTGCGGAGTACGATGTACCAAAGGGAAGGTTTTGAGTGAGTACAAAAGTAGGTGTACATTGTCACGGCCCTACGGTACTGAACCCAAGAGATAATATTCAAAAACCGGCAACACGCAATCTGACTACGTATATAACTCCATAATATAACGTATATAACGAAGAAACACCAGAGTAACAGTGAATAAGAATTGACTAAACACACCGAATGAAAGCTTTAAGTAAATGCACTCGTTAAAAGGAATAAACACACTAAGAGAACATTGAAGGCAAACGGTGAATCAACAGTTAGTAAACTGAATATAAACTGTGAATCACAACTCAATCACAAATCAACACACAACACCATACATTACCACCACGGTGTAAAACACACAAACACCACTCACGGATATTTAATTAACATTTATTGACAGGCTACCGTGTTTAGATAATTATCGTCAGATAACGCTCGGACGACGTATCTACTCAAAGACACGAATCAGTGTCCACTAAAGAAACACATAAAACACACACCAAATATATAGAGAACCGCACACACTAGCGCTCGCTCGTTACACATACACAATATATATATGCTGTCTCATCTCCCTTCTAAGGATACCAAACATTACACTCACCTAAGTGTCTCAACTCACGAAACTAGGAAGCCAGCAAGCACGAACAGGCCCAGACAGGAGCGAGGGAGATTATTTGCCTCCGTCCTCTGCTTGGCTCAGGGCGACACTGATTCCGTACCCTTATTTCCTAACACACATCTCCTTCCTACCCTCTAACTTTCGGCAAGCAAATGGAGTCACACAAGTCTCTAAACTAAATATGAAGTCATATTTATGAAGTCATATGAAGGAGTCACACGGGCTCCTTAGAACGTCTCTCATTCCGTGGGAAAAATGTTTTCTCATGGTTCCAAGATGTCAATATGCCCATAAAATTTCCCTTTCCCACGAACTCCTCGGTGGTCAATACCGCCAGATACCCGTGTTTGTGTAGATTAGCGCTTCTTCTCTCTGCTCCTCTCCTGTTACACCTCGCACCCTCCCCATTAAAAAGAAATTTGACAGCGGCAAATTTAGGCATTCACATACATCTTTTAAATGCGGGACAGGTGGTCAGCAATAACATTACATTTCCCTAGAATATGAATGATATTGAGGTGGTACTCGTGCAAAAACAAACTTCACCTTGCAAGCATTTTGAACTGAGTTAATATTCTTGCTGTCACCAGACACAGGATGTTTTACTTTATGATCATCCCCTTGCAACAAGACTGCACCTGTCCACAAATCGCTTACATCTACAGCCAGTTTGAACTTGGCACCTCCCACATGGTCAATACATTCCTTAATTCTAGGCATATGGTAAGTGTCACTCTCGGTGATATCATTGACTTTCTTAACATCAATGCAAAACCTTGCTGACCCACCTGGTTTTTCTATGAGGGTGACGGTGAAGGACCATTCACTCTGGCATGGCTCTCTGAGGTCGTGTTGCAGCTTGTCGTTGACCTCCTGGCGTGTCACCTTGGCTCTCTCGGGGTTGACTCGGCAGGGCCGCAGCTTGACAGGCTCAGCATCTGCCACGCCCACGTCACGTTCCATCACCGTCGTCCGGCTCGGAGCATTCAGGGGGACACCCTCCAACATCTCACCATTCTCTGCAACACCATCAGCAGCCACAGGAGCACCCGTGCTTTCCTTCACTGCCATGTGTCCAGCCAAACTATCACCATGTGCCAGACTTATGACCTCCTTCCTTCCTTGGAATTCACACACCTCCAATCTGTCTCCTCTGTCACACAATCAGGAGGAACATTTTCGTGCATAGGCACCTCATTATTCACACCACATATCGAATCTAGGTAATTTTCTGCAGTCTCCTTCATTCTCTGCAACTCTGGACCCGTTTTCTGCAACTCTGACAACTCGGTAATATGGTGACTAGTTAATGAGCTTACATCAGGTGTGCTCTCCTCACCTGAGACACCTCCACTCTCTCTCACACCTTCATCTAGCGAGAACAATTTATCTAGCCCCACCTCATTAGGGCCCTCTAGTACACTTTACACCCTTGCAACATTACTCTTTGCCAGCGAGAACAATCTCTCTAATCCCAACTCATTAGGGCCATCTAGCACACCTTGCACCCTTGCAACATCGCTCTTTGCCAGCGAGAACAATTTCTCTAGTCCCATCTCATTAGGGCCATCTAGCACACTTTGCACCCTTGCAACATCACTCTTCGCCATTGCCACATTCATCCCATTATATTTGTGAGACATGGACACGAACACAGTACAAACAGGAAATCCCTCTGGCACCTTTTTCTTCAGCTCTCGTGTTGCAGCACAATCAGTAGGCCTGGAAACAATTATGGGAGAAACATTCACCTTCCTCCCTGCTAAATAATTTCCTAACACAAGATCAATCCCAGGCACTGGCAATTCATTCATCAGTCCCACAGTAACCATACCCGTGACAAGCCCACTTCTCAGCTCCAAGGTTATGAGTGGCACAGACAGACTGCCCCCCACACCATGAATGAGGATGCTTTTACCCTCATACACAAATTTCTCCAGCACCTTCGTCCTCATGAGCGTTTGGGCTGCACCTGTATCTCTCAAAATCTTCACAGGTTTAACCTCATCATTCTTTCGAACAGATCCATATGACACAAAGGCAGCAAAGGTGTCATCCCTCTTTCTCTTCTCCTTCTCCTCCTCTTCCTCATTCACACAGACTTTCCCCAGGATGGACATCAGAGCTACAGACTTAAAGTCTCTCATATACTCAGCCTTACTGCTATCTGTCATAGGTCTATCCCTCATGCCCTTACGCCTCTGTTTAAGGGGAGCGTCCGGCCTTTACTCTAGAACGTGTCAGTGGATTTTGTCTGTATTTCATAAGATTTTGTACACGTATAGGGGACCTAACAACTAAGAAATTTCCAAAACTTTAATTCTCTAGGACAATTACTTTTTGAGTTAGGTGTGTAAATGTATGACTTTTTGTAAAATCAGAATCTCATTTAAATGTTGTTGCTTGATTGTTTTAATGCGTTGGGGGTACTAACAATAGGTGTAGTTTCAATTGTACGTTGATACTTTTTTCCATTTTGTATCTAATTGTAGAATTAGGGCATTTACAATTAGGTACAAATTAGGTACAAATTAGGTGACAAATGTCTCGGGGTGCTGTGTCGAAATGGGAAAGAAATAAAAACAAATGGCGACGTGGAGTTGTAGAGAATTTTATGCCCTTTCCAATGACACCAGAAACATTGTTGTAGCATGTTTGGTTACGTCAGAACTGCGCCGACAAGTGAACTTTCTTGCGTGAGGTACTAAGGCACGAGAGCTGTTGCAAGCCAGCCGGCCAGCCGCACCCTACCTCTCTCGCGGCTTGGACCACACTGCTCTTTCTCCTCCACCACCACCACACCCTTCGTTGTTACCCGGGTTGAGTACCAGATACTGTTAAGCAAAATATCTAAGAACGTCATATTTTCCCCAAAAATTCATGGTTCTAGTTTTTTTTTTTGCAGATCCGAAACCCATAATGCATTTTCTACGCGTCTGCGCGACCCGCGAAAACTTAAAACTAGCCCAGAAATAACATGCTTCCAGACGGAATATTGCCTCAGGATTTTAACTGAAGACAGAGGGAGGGGTGATGATGCCATATATCGGGTTGCGCAATATTGCCGTTTTGAGCACTATTACGAGTATGAACCGGACGCTCCCCTTAAGGAAACAATCACGTTCCACGTGAACAACTTTATCACAGAAGAAACACGTCACCTCTCTCCTTACTTCCCTCTTATTTCCGACTGTGGTAGGAGAAGCAGTAGGTTGCCATGGCTTTTCATTCCATTTTTGAGTTGGAATTTTTAGAGCCTGGTTGGTAACACTGTCATTGGTCAGTGACCTTGATGACTCATGGTACCGGTGATTGTTTCCCCTACTGTTGCATGCCTTACTGTCTGAACCTATTTTGCGCGTCAAGACATATTCATCAGCGAGTGTGGCAGCCTTTTTGGGATTCATGGTACCTTTTTCTAGGATATGTGAAGCTACTTCCCTATTGACTGTCCTACAGAAATCCTCCAAAAGAAAGAGCTCAACATTTTTCTCATAGTTATCTTTGATCTCCCGAGAACGCAGCCACCTGTTTAGCTCCTTTTTCTTCTCGTACATGAACTCCACATGTGTCAAATTATTTGTTTTATAGTGATTCCTAAACTGTAAACGGTAAGCTTCAGGCACTAATTCATAGGCATGTAGAATAGTTTCCTTTACAGTCTCATAATCATCACTCTGATCCACGGAAAGAGCAGTGTAGGCAGCAAAAGCCTTTCCCTTTAACCCACTTTGTAACAAAAGAGGCCATTTCTCCCTAAGCCAGCGCATGTTGCTCGCGACTTTCTCAAAAGCCAAGAAGTACCCAGTAGGGTCTTCCTCACTAAACGTTGGCACCATACGAACGTGCTTAGTGACATCAAACGCACTGCCATCTCTCTGCCCTTTCCGTGTCCCGTTAGAGCACTCAAGTTTTCTCTCCTCCAATTGAAGTCTCGGCTGTTCTGTGTGTTGTTTTTCCTGTTCTTTTTTAAGTCTCGCCTGTTCGGTTTGTTGTTTTGTTAACTCCAGTTGCATTCTGAGCAACTCTGCCTGGTCGTCTGTGTTTTGTACCGGTTGTGATTGTTGTGTGTATGTCACAATCTGCACCCCAGTGTCATCTATCCCATCCCTGGTGGTGGAAACTAACCTTAGTTTCTCTAACACCCACGACAATAACTCCACCTTAGTATCAGCGATTAAGTTATCAATCTCCAACTTGTCTGCCACTAGTTTAAGATCCTGCTTAGCAATGCTAGAGACATTCTCGTGAGTGGGATCTGAGTTAAAAAACCTTTCTACATCCTCATCGCTCATAAGAAAGATTTTGGCCTGTTTTAATTGATCTGATTAAAGCAAAAACAAAATCGAATTCATGTACCAGAAACGAGAGATGAGTAGCAATGCAGTACACCAACAAATCGTCTGAGTTGTAATTCCAGTGAAAAGCAAAAACAAATGTTTTAAAAGTGCTTAAGTTCGAGTCCCGCTGAACAGTCGCAAACAAAAAGACAAGTCCCTAATGCGGGTACAAGCTCGTATAATCCTGGCAAGGCCGCCAAATTCTTGTCACGGCCTTACGGTGCTGAACCCAAGAGATAAAATTCAAACACCGGCAACACACAATCTGACTACGTATATAACTCCAAAATTATTGTTAACATAAACAAATGAAGAAAAGGATGATATCAAACACCATTAATTCGTATTAAATAAATTATAATTAACTAGGGTAAATGAACAGGTTGACAAGCACAATAATTCAGTTAATCAAAGTAATGATCTTTAACACAATATACACCAGAAGAAACACCAGAGTTACAGTGAATAAGAATTGACTAAACACACCGAATGAAAGCTTTAAGTAAATGCACTCGTTAAAAGGAATAAACACACTAAGAGAACATTGAAGGCAAACGGTGAATCAACAGTTAGTAAACTGAATATAAACTGTGAATCACAACTCAATCACAAATCAACACACAACACCATACATTACCACCACGGTGTAAAACACACAAACACCACTCACGGATATTTAATTAACATTGGTTGACAGGCTACCGTGTTTAGATAATTATCGTCAGATAACGCTCGGACGACGTATCTCCTCAAAGACACGAATCAGTGTCCACTAAACAAACACTGTGATGCTTCTGCATAGTAGCCACGTGCGGGCATGCGCGCGCGTCGGCTGCCCAGCCGTTTAGAAACCGGCTGGCGGCAGCCGGCCGGCAGGCTTTTCCTTAGTATATATCCTACGACAACGTAACTAATGTCTGGGATATTCTTATGTTGTTTCACAGCTTGAAGCTGCCCTTATTCTTAACCAACGCATCTTAGTATATTTTATTGTCGATAGTTGATTATTTCATTATAATATATAAGATGTAAGTCTAGTGAGGGCGGGAGGAGACGAGCGGGAGAGAGAGACCGGCCTGGGACGTTGCTTCGCTTGCCAGCTTGGGATGAGCCTGAAAACGTTGCCATATTCATTTGATCGCAACGTTAGGCTTAGTTTCGACTCACGCACGGGGTAGAGGATTTTGACCCGGCAACTGTGTTGAGTGTTGCCAAGCATGGGATGTATTTTGCATGCCTAGGGTGGGGTCCAGACAGATTCAAGACTCAGAGCTCACCTCACTGTCGTACCCTTCGGACCCCCTTGATATCTATCCCTCTCAACCCCACTTAGAAACTCTCTCTCTTACTTTTTATACCTTCTTTCCACTACTTCACCAATCTATTTAATTATCCCATCCCCTTGATAGACCTTATATCTATTATTGTATTAACGACGAGCTCTCAGATAACTAGATAGGATTTAGGGCCTTATGCAGAGATGTAATTGTTAATGAGACCTAGGAAGCTTTTTTGTTGTCTCATATTTGGTGGTTTCATGCTTGCTAGTGTGTTCTTGTGTCAGGTTAGCAGGGGCTAGACCGGAGGGGAGGCTTTTTGCGATCCTTTAAGTAAAGTCTACTGGTGCGAGTCCTGTGGACCCGCACGACTTTACTAGGATACCCGTGGGAGTCTGGGGGCATTTTTTTGTCTGTGTCCCTGTGTGTCTAGTGTTGTGTTGTGTGAGGGCCCTTGCCTAGTCCACTCAGCACTGCGCTAGCACGTCTTGCTTTTGTTTTAGAGTCGCCAGGAGAGAGTCAGATACTTGCGATCTGAGTCTCTCAAGAGAGCACCCTTTCAATTAGAGTAATTTGGCGCACAGACTTGGGAACGTCCCTAGGCTAGAGCAGGTGGCTCAGCCCGGGTATCCGAAGCCTATATCCTTCCGGCTAGACCTCTGCCACCTGGCAGATTAACAGCTAGTGGTTTATTATATCTGTATGCTTGTTATTGTGCCACAGTTTACCGTTTTTGTGAGCATTGTGAGTCAGGGTGTGGCTTAGAGACTCTGTCCGAGCAGGCTTGCCTGACTAAGAGTGAGAAGCACACCTGTATGTGGTTAGTTGCGAGTTGCTACCTTTATTTAATTATACCTACGCCATTATACACTGTATGGCCTATCACTAGTATTTATTCCTGCTTATGAGTTAAGAGTTCTCTAAATCCGTAACGTACTTTCTTTGCTAAGCATCAGATCCTACAGTAACCGCATGCAGTTTAGAAACCTGCATCTTGTCTACCTGTACGATGTTTTGAGGACTGTTTGCTTTCACCTTCTTTCACGCAGGGGTGATTAGTTGTATTAATTAACGTAACGTTAAATGTACTTTCTTCTAGTTTGTTATTAAATTGTTTCTGCAATTTAATTCCGTTATCTACCTTTTCCTTGAAGCTTTAAGTCAACTTATTTGGGTGATCTTTTATATAGCCTGCTTGACTATCAGCAGTCTATAGTGCATGCACCCTGTAACCGAGTCATAGGATACCTCGTTGTCCAGGCAGGACTCTTGACGGTTTAGGGTGGTTTGTTGCCTGGGTTTATAGATAAGGGTTGGATCTAGCGTTTTCCGTTGTTGCTTGTTGCCCCATACCTAGTCCAATAGAAAGAGCCCAGTGTTTATATATCCCAGGACGTAACACACATAAAACACACACCAAATATAAAGAGCACCGCACACACTAGCGCTTGTTACACATACACAATATATATATTTTATGCTGTCTCATCTCCCTTCTAAGGATACCAAACAATACACTCACCTAAGTGTCTCAACTCACGAAACTAGGAAGCCAGCAAGCACGAACTGGCCCAGACAGGAGCGAGGGAGATTCTTTGCCTCCATCCTCCGCCTGGCTAAGGGCGACACTGATTCCGTACCCTTATTTCCTAACACACATCTCCTTCCTACCCTCTATCTTTCGGCAAGCAAATGGAGTCACACAAGTCTTTTAACAGAGTCACACGGGCTACTTAGAATGTCTCTCATTCCGTGGGAAACATCTTTTCTCATGGTTCCAAGATATCAATATGCCCATTAAATTTCCCTTTCCCACGAACTCCTCGGTGGTCAATACTGCCAGATACCCGTGTTTGTGTAGATTAGCGCTTCTTCTCTCTGCTCCTCTCCTGCTACACCTCACAACATGTATACTATTTAAGGTTATATGGTTTATTATAAATATTTGCATTTATAGACATAAGACAATGCATGGATAATCATCAAAGTATATATATTATTTATCCAAGTACAAGATATCAATATAACATACAAAATATAACACATACACTGGGAGACGTAAGAATGATAAATTAACTCCTAGACAGACTCAATTATGTGGGGGAATAGCTATCTGGAGTTTAGTGTAATGTATATGTAAGGCAGAGCTCTTCACGTATTCTGTAGGTATGCAGCGGTTTGGTGACTTACTGGTCAGACACACATAAGACAATATACCTATAGGTGAATAATTAAGTTACTGGTAGCGTGTGAGGGTTTAATAGGAAAACTGGCATTTAATAGATTACGGTAAAGGGGACCTGAAAGCCAGGTCTCAACTATACAAAGCGTCTCTAAATATTGCGGTAGTAGCCTTCTATTTATAAGGTAGAAAGACTACCAAAAGGTCGGTAAACACTCTAGGTTTTCACCTGTTCAGAATTTACTGTCAGGTGAACTAGTGCCAAGTACCTAGGTTATTACCTGGTCAGGATTAGCCGTTGCAGGTATTGCAGGTCGGTTAACAATGCTGGAGATCAGAAAACACTCGGAAGGGCCAGAGAGCACGTATGAGGCCAGTGACCACTCAGATCTCAGAAGGGGAGGTGAGAAGCCTTCCCTTACCTGGTCTGACTACCTATCTAGTTTCTAGGTGCTCCCTGTCTCATAGAATGTATAGGGAAAAAGGACACGTTTATAGGTGGTTTCTATGGGTGAGATATGTCATTCTGGTCTCGGCGAAAGGAGTAGGGGGTCGAGTAGTGGAAGGGCCCTCCTGATTCGCCGTCAGATGCCTTCTAGGGACCAATCAGAAAGGCGTCTGGCGGGTGATGTCATGGCGGCCTGATTTGTGGTGGGGGCGGTCGTGCTGGCCAATCCTGGGCTGGTGACTTCACGTCCGGTCTCTCTATTGCAAGGCGCCGCCTCTTAGGTGTGGTGCGCGGATTTTGGGGAATCTGTTGTTGTGATGGGTGATCTGTTCTTTTTCGAGGAGAACTGTATATTTTGAAGGTTTAAGCTTAAGGCCGGCTTGGCGGATGCGTTTAAGGCACTGCATGTGATCGTCCCAGGAGATAGCAAAACTATTACGTCATCCAGGTATGCGAGGCAGGTCTCCCAGGTAAGGCCTTGGAGGACGGCATCCATCAATCTAGAGAATGTTCCGGGGTCGTTACAAAGACCGAATGGTAAGACGTTGAGTTCTAAATGTCTGCTGCTTTTGTGGAAAATGCGGTCTTCTGTTTATGTTCTGGTTGAACAGGGACCTGCCAATAAGCAGCCTGCAAGTCGAGAGTTCAGAAGATGCTGGCACCATGTAGCGAGTCAAGGGAGTCGTCAATGCGCGGCAAGGGGGTGGTGTCTTTTACGGTGACGTCGTTGAATTGGCGATAATCAATGCAAAAACGCAAGGAACCATCTTTCTTTTTAACGACGGCAGTGGTAATGGCCTGATCAATGAAGTGTGGGGTTTGCGGTTGGTTATCAAAATGCAAGCGTCGGTGCTTGCGACCGATATGCGTGTTCAGAATTTGAAGCAAGTCTAGCCCGAGGTACCCGTCGTACGCAGCGTCATGGGAGTCGATAACGACAAATTTATGGTCGACCGTGGGCCCGTGGGAGGGTGATAGTGACTGGATACAATTCTCCTTGAATGTGCAAAGGGGTGTTCCCGGCGCTAACTAGCCGAACTGACGAATGTTTTAGTGGTCCATATTTGTGGCGCAGACGGTTGGTTATAAGAAGGCAGCACATGTAGACATGACCAGCCGGCGCCCGTTTCAACTAATAAACGGTCTGGCAACCCATTAAATTTTAATTTGTGATAAATGGGCGGTTGATGCAACATGTTACGGACCCCGCAAACTGATTGGGTGTCGGGGGATTTAGTGAGGTGGCTTAGGGCTATATTTGATGATTACAGTTACATAGCGGATAAAAGCACCAAATTTGGCATGAGGAACCCTTAGGGCATATCGATAAATGTTAGCCTAGGAGCCCTCCGGAGATTCAATTTTTATTGTGTGTAAAATGAAAAAGATGGCCGACAAATATGAAAAAGAGCGATTTTCCTCAATTGGTTTTTTTGGTATCATATCAAGACCATATCATATCAAGACCACCAACAAGTTCTCTGCCATCCCATTTGATCAGGCTCACGAGCAGGAGAACAAGATTGTGAAAGGATCGGGAGGTGCTGTTGGGCTCACACAAAACCTGGTTGCTTTTCGATGATGGATGCACTCTGGCCCAGAGACTGCCAGACAGCTGAAGCAGTTTGAGGAAGAATACCTTCCTGATGATGATCCACAGATACCCAAGAACTTCCAGCACCACGAGCAGGCTCTCTCGACACAGAAGTCCTTACAGAGACAGGTTACCAGCCTCTCCGAAACCATCAGAGGAATGGGCAATCCCTTCTTGGATGATTTCCCAGATTTAGTAACTCTCGACAATCGAACCTGCGCAGACGAAACCGCGGTAGTCGCAGTGCACACCTTGGAGGATACAGGCAAGAAACAGTACCAGGAATTCGTCAAGAATGTGCTTGATGTGCGCAGCCACTCCATCCATTACCCAATCCAATGGAATTCTCTTGTGATCTTCAGCAAGCATCACCGCAAGGTAACATCTAAGCAGGGGAAGAAAATCAAAGTGCTTCAGAACAATGTGTCACTCTTTGGTTAGCTATACATATCTATGCAGAACTGGGAAGGTGACTTGGCTGAGTTCTTTGCACATGAAAGACAGTCCTTCCCTCCTTCCCTCTCAGACTTTGGCAAGCTTCATTTACCAAACACGAAGTCTGGCCTGCTGCAATGTCTTGAGCAGCCCGGGCAATCAGAGCCACCCTCAACTTATGACTGCAAAGTCATGGATGGTGCCGTCATCGTCCACTTCCTACCAACTACCAGCGTCAGCACCTTCCATGAGTATGCAGACATTGTATTCATACCGTACCTGGAGAAGCAGCTGCAGACTGCCACGAAGTTGGATGTTGTGTGGGACACATACATATCAGACAGTTTGAAGGAGTCTACCCGGGAAAAGAGAGGCAAGGGCGTGCGCAGGAAAGTCTCAGGCAAGACGAAACTGCCAGGCAATTGGATGGACTTCCTCCGTGACCCATTGAACAAGAAGGAGCTGTTCGCCTTTTTTACTTCCAAGGTTGAAGAGTTAAAATTGCCACCAGCCAAAGCTGCATATGTCACATCAGGGCAAGCTGTGGTGTCTATTGGTGCCAGCACCCCCATGAAAAACTGCAATCATGAAGAGGCGGACACCAGAGTTGTGGTTCACATAGTGCATGCACTGGAGCAGGGGGCAAAGACTATTCAAGTGCGTACCATAGATACAGATGTTGTAGTCATCCTTGCAGGCACATTCCATGATCTGATTGCGACTCATCCTTTGGCAGACATCTGGGTTTCCTTTGGCATGGGCAAAAATTACAGGTTTTTCCACATAAACGCCATCTGTGCAAGCCTGGGGAGCCAAAATGACGAGCATTACCTGTATTTCATGCATTGTCAGGTTGCGACACAACCTCTGCCTTCAACGGCAAGGGCAAGAAGTCAGTTTGGCAGGCCTGGCATATTTATGAAGACATCACAGAGACATTTGTGTATCTCGCCAGTCATCCCTTCCAGCTGCTGGATGTCGACGATGACCATTTCAAGAAGATCGAGAGAAGGACTGCTATCCTGTATGACAGAACCAGTCCTTTGAGATCCATCAACGATACAAGAAGGGAACTCTTCTGTCACAA
Organism: Paralithodes platypus; assembly: GCA_032716605.1. NCBI lineage: Eukaryota > Metazoa > Arthropoda > Malacostraca > Decapoda > Lithodidae > Paralithodes > Paralithodes platypus. The sequence goes on along the minus strand of CM064507.1, from coordinate 28,113,699 downwards.
GAATCGAGCAATGGACAAGCTGCCACCCACCCATGATGCGCTACTCCAACATGTCCGACGTGCAGTGTATCAAGCAGGAATCTGGACGACTAGCACACAAACAGAACTAGTGATTCCTTCTCCACATGATTTTGCCTGGACCAAGATATCAGATTCATGGGTACCAGTTTGGGTGACAATTCAAGAGGCTTCCAGAGCGTGCAGGGAGCTGATCAAATGTTCTTGCAAAGGGGACTGCTCCATCTGCCAGTGTGCCAAAGCAAATCTTGACTGCTCACCACTTTGCAAGTGCAAATGTACTCGTTAGATCATAATTTATCAAAGTGTATGTACGTAAGTGTGACTGTTGCTATAGTAGTTATTGAATTCAATTCAATAATGTTTCATATTTATTCTATAACATTGTATTTAAATAACATCTTTATATACAATTTTTTTTTATTTTTTTTATTTTTATTTTTTTTGTAAACGTCGGAAGGGAGGGGCCCCTAATAACATTCATCAATAGGCCCTAAGGGAGCCTCATGCAAAAAATGGTGCTTTTATCCGCCATGTAACGGTAATTTCACTAAGCCACCTCACTAATTTGGGAGAGTCTGCTGTTGTGATGGGAGAATTTGCTGTTTTTCGAGGGGGAACTATACTGCCTTGGAGCCGTTCTCTAAAGGGGTTATCTGGCTTATTTTGGGAGGGGGTAACTGGCCTATGTTGTGGCCTCACGGTGTTAGCTGGCCAATGTTGTGATATAACATATACTGTATATATATATATATCGTATACAACTATACATATATATATTTTTTTTTTTTCTATATTCCAACTACTCCCTATCGGGCTTAGGCTGAGAGCCTGCACACTCTACCGCTGAACACAGTGAGGCCCATGAGGTCTTGTTCCAGAATAGGGAGTGAGACATGCGAAGCACCCATTTACAGCTCGAAGCAACTCCATCTCTGAAGCTGCTTCACCTCTGCGCTTCACCGTTTCATTCCCCAGACTCGGACCCTCACTCTCAGAATGCCACCTATTGAACAATTAACTCACTAGGCATTGCCCCCGTGTAGCATATTTTGAATATGGAAATATTCATACAATGCTATTCAATCAGGGAACAATGAGGGTATTTTTTGGGGGGCATTTCGGTGTGTTGTGGTGATGCACTGAAACTAGGTAGCCTACAGCCCAAATTCCATCCCAATAATATCTTCCCATTGACATGTTGGAATTCGAACCCGGGTCAATTGGATTACCAGTCCAGTGGCAAGACAACTCCGCCACACCTCCCTTATATATATATATATACTATATATATATTTCTTGTACTCGCTAGCAAAATGAAACACGGAGTTGTAAGCTTTCGTCTGTATACCAAGACATTTTCCGGCAGATAGAGAAGAAAGGTTGGGAGTCAACTTATCTCTCCTAACCCGTGACAGTTACCAATCAATAAGATTTTTTTTTTTTTTTGACAAGTATCACAAGACAACAAATACAATAACACTAAAATACAAATAAAATAAAATAAAACAATGAGATACAATGACACTAACACATATACACAAATATAAGAATATAATTATATACAATATATATCAATGCAAATTATAAGAACTATAAAGAGGTTGGCACACACTTAGCATATCACCCATATATCTCTCTCTTTCTTTCTACCTATCTCTCTCTCTCTCTCTCTCTCTCTCTCTCTCTCTCTCTCTCTCTCTCTCTCTCTCTCTCTCTCTCTCATCTATCTACCTATCTACCTATCCCTTACTTTGTTCACAAAAATGATATCACTATTCTTCATTGTGATACATTTTATATTATCACTGATTTACTTACAGAGGCATAAGCAATTTGATATAAGTAAGAACATGTACAGTCCCGGACAGATGAAACAGAAACACATATTGCTGTTTGATCTGTCCGGAACTGTACATACATAATTATACTGTAAAAACACAACAATATAATTTATGTCTTAGAATACAGAGGAAAGCTTGCAGCTCCGTGTGACATTTTCCTAGCGAGTACAAGACACTTATGAATCACGTGTATTTGTGGTTTTCTCTCTCTCTCTCTCTCTCTCTCTCTCTCTGTCTATCTCTCTCTCTCTCTCTCTCTCTCTCTCATATATATATATATATATATATATATGGGGGTGTGGGTGTAGGTGTCGTGATTATATATTATACAGTATACAGTATATATTATTACATAATTCTAGTAATCGTCGCTATGTACTTTCCAAATAAAGCATCTGGCGGTATATCGGATATATACTTGAACAAAGTGAAATGATATAATAGTGCGATATCCATTACAGGCACAACTAATATCAAAGCGCCAGTGGCCTTACACACAGCAATAATTAACACTCATCCCCGTGTTAATAGGAGTCAGGTGGGGATAATATTGGACAGGTGTGACCCCGGGGTGTAATTGCTGTTAGAGAGAGAGAGAGAGAGAGAGAGAGAGAGAGAGAGAGAGAGAGAGAGAGAGAGAGAGAGAGGGGGGGGGGGGAATAGTAGTATCCTCTACGTTGTACTCGTTAACTGTAACCACACTTTACACAAGTTATTTAAATAGAAGGGAGATATTAAATGGAAAGCACGTTATTGATAAGTTGATGGATGGTAAAAGTTGGTTAAATTATATATGGTTGTTTAATGGTAGGTGGTTGTTTAATGGTAGGTGGTTGTTTAATGGTAGGTGGTTGTTTAATGGTAGGTGGTTGTTTAATGGTAGGTGGTTGTTTAATGGTAGGTAGGTGGTTGTTTAATGATAGGTGGTTGTTTAATGATAGGTGGTTGTTTAATGGTAGGTGGTTGTTTAATGATAGGTGGTTGTTTAATGATAGGTGGTTGTTTAATGGTAGGTGGTTGTTTAATGATAGGTGGTTGTTTAATGATAGGTGGTTGTTTAATGGTAGGTGGTTGTTTAATGATAGGTGGTTGTTTAATGGTAGGTGGTTGTTTAATGGTAGGTGGTTGTTTAATGATAGGTGGTTGTTTAATGATAGGTGGTTGTTTAATGGTAGGTGGTTGTTTAATGATAGGTGGTTGTTTAATGGTAGGTGGTTGTTTAATGATAGGTGGTTGTTTAATGATAGGTGGTTGTTTAATGGTAGGTGGTTGTTTAATGGTAGGTGGTTGTTTAATGGTAGGTGGTTGTTTAATGGTAGGTGGTTGTTTAATGGTAGGTAGTTGTTTAATGATAGGTGGTTGTTTAATGGTAGGTAGTTGTAAGCTGTTGTTTAATGGTATATTTGTTGCTTAATCTATATTCCAACTACTCTGTCTCGGGCATAGGCTCAACTCGCTGAAGCCCATGAGATCTTGTTCCAGTCAAGGGAGTGAAACATGTGAAGCACCCACCTACGGCTCGAAGCAGCCCCATCTATGAAACTGCTTCACTTCTGTGCTTCACTGTCTCATCCCCTAGACTCGGACTCTCACTCTCATAATGCCACCTATTGAGTAATCAACTCACTAGGCATTGTCCCCCTGTAGCATATTTTGAATATGGGAATATTCATACAGTTCTATTTAATCAGGGAACAATGAGGGTATTTTTTATCGTTTCGGTAGGCTTTATGGTAATGCACTGATACTATAGGCACAGCACAAATTCCATCCAAATATTGTCTTCCTATTGACCTATCGGGATTCGAACCCGGGTCAATTGGATTACCAGTCAAGTGGCAAGACCAATCCACCACACCTCCCTACACACCTGGTTGTTTAATGGTAGTTGGTTGTTTGATTGTAGTTGATTGTTTAATGGTAGTTAGTTTTTTAATGGTAGTTGGTTGTTTGATTGTAGTTGATTGTTTAATGGGAGTTAGTTGTTTAATGGTAGTTGGTTGTTTGATTGCAGTTGATTGTTTAATGGGAGTTAGTTGTTTAATGGTAGTTAGTTGTTTGATTGTAGTTAGTTGACTAATGGTAGTTAGTTGTTTAATGGTAGTTAGTTGTTTAATGGTAGTTAGTTGTTTAATCTGTTAGTGTTTAATGGTAGTTAGTTGTTTAATGTGTAGTTGTAGTAATTGTTTAATGGTAGTTAGTTGTTTAATGGTAGTTAGTTGTTTAATGGTAGTTAGTTGTTTAATGGTAGTTAGTTGTTTAATGGTTGTTAGTTTTTTAATGATAGTTAGTTGACTAATGGTAGTTAGTTGTTTAATGGTAGTTGGTTGTTTAATGGTTGGTGGTTGTTTAATGGTAGTTAGTTGTTTAATGGTAGTTAGTTGTTTAATGGTAGTTGGTTGTTTAATGGTTGGTGGTTGTTTAATGGTAGTTAGTTGTTTAATGGTAGTTGGTTGTTTAATGGTTGGTGGTTGTTTAATCGTAGGCTGTTGTTTAATGGTAAGACCTTGCTTAAAGTAGGAGGTTTTATAATGGTAGGAGGTTGTTGAATGACAGGTATTTGTATAATAGTAGGTTTTATGGTAGGAGGTTGTGAATGGCAGTATTTGTATAATGAGGAGGTTTTATAATGGTAGGAGGTTGTTGAATGACAGGTATTTGTATAATAGTAGGAGGTTTTATAATGGTAGGAGGTTGTTGAATGGCAGGTATTTGTATAATAGTAGGAGGTTTTATAATGGTAGGAGGTTGTTGAATTGCAGTTTTGTATAATAGTAGGAGGTTTTATAGGAGGTTGTTGAATGGCAGGTATTTGTATAATAGTAGGAGGTTTTATAATGGTAGGAGGTTGTTGAATGGCAGGTATTTGTATAATAGTAGGAGGTTTTATAATGGTAGGAGGTTGTTGAATGCCAGGTATTTGTATACTAGTAGGAGGTTTTATAATGGTAGGAGGTTGTTGAATGCCAGGTATTTGTATACTAGTAGGAGGTTTTATAATGGTAGGAGGTTGTTGAATGGCAGGTATTTGTATAATAGTAGGAGGTTTTATAATGGTAGGAGGTTGTTGAATGGCAGGTATTTGTAAAATAGTAGGAGGTTTTATAATGGGAGGAGGTTGTTGAATGGCAGGTATTTGTATAATATTAGGAGGATTTATAATGGTAGGAGGTTGTTGAATGGCAGGTATTTGTATAATAGTAGGAGGTTTTATAATGGTAGGATGTTGTTGAATGGCAGGTATTTATATAATAGTAGGAGGTTTTATAATGGTAGGAGATTGTTGAATGGCAGATATTTGTATAATAGTAGGAGGTTTTATAATGGTAGGAGGTTGTTGAATGGCAGGTATTTATATAATAGTAGGAGATTTTATAATGGTAGGAGGTTGTTGAATGGTAGGAGGTTTTATAATGGTAGGAGGTTGTTGAATGGCAGGTATTTATATAATAGTAGGAGGTTTTATAATGGTAGGAGGTTGTTGAATGGCAGGTATTTGTATAATAGTAGGAGGTTTTATAATGGTAGGAGGTTGTTGAATGTCAGGTATTTGTATAATAGTAGGAGGTTATATAATGGTAGGAGGTTGTTGAATGGCAGGTATTTGTATGATAGGAGGTTTTATAATGGTAGGAGGTTGTTGAATGGCAGGTATTTGTATAATAGTAGGAGGTTTTATAATGGTAGGAGGTTGTTGAATGGCAGGTATTTGTATAATAGTAGGAGGTTTTATAATGGTAGGAGGTTGTTGAATGGCAGGGATTTGTATATAATAGTAGGAGGTTTTATAATGGTAGGAGGTTGTTGAATGGCAGGTATTTGTATATAATAGTAGGAGGTTTTATAATGGTAGGAGGTTGTTGAATGGCAGGTATTTGTATAATAGTAGGAGGTTTTATAATGGTAGGAGGTTGTTGAATGGCAGGTATTTGTATAATAGTAGGAGGTTTTATAATGGTAGGAGGTTGTTGAATGGCAGGTATTTGTATAATAGTAGGAGGTTTTATAATGGTAGGAGGTTGTTGAATGGCAGGTATTTGTATAATAGTAGGAGGTTTTATAATGGTAGGAGGTTGTTGAATAGCAGCTATTTGTATAATAGTAGGAGGTTTTATAAAGGTAGGAGGTTGATGAATGGCAGGTGTTTGTATAATAGTAGGAGGATATTATAATGGTAGGAGGTTGTGTAAAGGCAGGTATTTGTATAATAGTAGGAGGTTTTATAATGGTAGGAGGTTGTTGAATGGCAGGTATTTGTATAATAGTAGGAGGTTTATAATGGTAGAGGTTGTTGTTTGATACATATAGTTGTATAATATAGGGAGGTTTGAATGGCACTGACTGTACAATGGAACGTAGGAGGGTTTGTATACACGTGGAAAATCGCAGAGGGTTTAGTACCCAAACCTACATACTCCGATAGTCATGAAATTCAGTGATAGGAGAGGCTGGGGAATGCGAAATCCCCGGATGAATAACAGGGGTGCTATGGGCTCTCTGCGAGAGGGCTGGTTATTCACACAGAGGCCCACGTCTCTTCAACAAACTCCCACGGCGAGTAAGAGACATGAGGAACATCTCGTTAGACAACTTCAAGGGATCCCTAGATGTCGAACTGCAAAAAAGTGCCAGACGAGACCATCCTCGTAAGGGAGCGAGCTGTCGCTTCAAACAGTCTTACTGCACCAAATCACCACCCATAACGAGGGGCGTCGCGCTCCTTGGTGCGCTTAGAAGAGCTGCGAACACATCCAAAGGTATCCAAAGGTAAGGTAGGAGGTTGTTGAATGGCAGGTATTTATATAATAGTAGGAGGTTTTATAATGGTAGGAGGTTGTTGAATGGCAGGTATTTATATAATAGTAGGAGGTTTTATAATGGTAGGAGTGTACAAAGCAGGCAGGGGAGGGGTAGAGTTGCGAATGTTAGGTATAGAGGAGGTTTGTATAATGTGGAGGTTAGGAGGTTGTTGATGGTAGAGGTTTTTATAATGGTTAGGTATTGGTGGGGTGTGCAGGTATTTGTTAGTAGGAGCTTATATAATGGTAGGAGGTGGTTGAATGGCAGGTATTTGTATAATAGTAGGAGGTTTTATAATGGTAGGAGGTTGTTGAATGGCAGGTATTTGTATAATAGTAGGAGGTTTTATAATGGTAGGAGGTTGTTGAATGGCAGGTATTTGTATAATAGTAGGAGGTTTTATAATGGTAGCAGGTTGTTGAATGGCAGGTAATTGTATAATAGTAGGAGGTTTTATAATGGTAGGAGGTTGTTGAATGGCAGGTATTTGTATAATAGTAGGAGGTTTTATAATGGTAGGAGGTTGTTGAATGGCAGGTATTTGTATAATAGTAGGAGGTTTTATAGTGGTAGGAGGTTGTTGAATGGCAGGTATTTGTATAATAGTAGGAGGTTTTATAATGGTAGGAGGTTGTTGAATGACAGGTATTTATATAATAGTAGGAGGTTTTATAGTGGTAGGAGGTTGTTGAATGGCAGGTATTTGTATAATAGTAGGAGGTTATATAATGGTAGGAGGTTGTTGAATGACAGGTATTTATATAATAGTAGGAGGTTTTATAATGGTAGGAGGTTGTTGAATGGCAGGTATTTGTATAATAGTAGGAGGTTATATAATGGTAAGAGGTTGTTGAATGGCAGGTATTTGTATAATAGTAGGAGGTTTTATAATGGTAGGAGGTTGTTGAATGGCAGGTATTTGTATAATAGTAGGAGGTTTTATAATGGTAGGAGGTTGTTGAATGGCAGGTATTTGTATAATAGTAGGAGGTTTTATAATGGTAGGAGGTTGTTGAATGGCAGGTATTTATATAATAGTAGGAGGTTTTATAATGGTAGGATGTTGTTGAATGGCAGGTATTTGTATAATAGTAGGAGGTTATATAATGGTAGGAGGTTGTTGAATGGCAGGTATTTATATAATAGTAGGAGGTTTTATAAAGGTAGGAGGTTGTTGAATGGCAGGTATTTGTATAATAGTAGGAGGTTTTATAATGGTAGGAGGTTGTTGAATGGCAGGTATTTGTATAATAGTAGGAGGTTTTATAATGGTAGGAGGTTGTTGAATGGCAGGTTTGTATAATAGTAGGAGGTTTTATAATGGTAGGAGGTTGTTGAATGACAGGTATTTATATAATAGTAGGAGGTTTTATAATGGTAGGAGGTTGTTGAATGGCAGGTATTTGTATAATAGTAGAAGGTTATATAATGGTAGGAGGTTGTTGAATGGCAGGTATTTGTATAATAGTAGGAGGTTTTATAATGGTAGGAGGTTGTTGAATGGCAGGTATTTGTATAATAGTAGGAGGTTTTATAATGGTAGGAGGTTGTTGAATGGCAGGTATTTATATAATAGTAGGAGGTTTTATAATGGTAGGAGGTTGTTGAATTGCAGGTATTTGTATAATAGTAGGAGGTTTTATAATGGTAGGAGGTTGTTGAATGGCAGGTATTTGTATAATAGTAGGAGGTTTTATAATGGTAGGAGGTTGTTGAATGGCAGGTATTTATATAATAGTAGGAGGTTTTATAATGGTAGGAGGTTGTTGAATGGCAGGTATTTGTATAATAGTAGGAGGTTTTATAATGGTAGGAGGTTGTTGAATGGCAGGTATTTGTATACTAGTAGGAGGTTTTATAATGGTAGGAAGTTGTTGAATGGCAGGTATTTGTATAATAGTAGGAGGTTTTATAATGGTAGGAGGTTGTTGAATGGCAGGTATTTGTAAAATAGTAGGAGGTTTTATAATGGGAGGAGGTTGTTGAATGGCAGGTATTTGTATAATATTAGGAGGATTTATAATGGTAGGAGGTTGTTGAATGGCAGGTATTTGTATAATAGTAGGAGGTTTTATAATGGTAGGATGTTGTTGAATGGCAGGTATTTATATAATAGTAGGAGGTTTTATAATAGAAGGAGGTTGTTGAATGGCAGGTATTTGTATAATAGTAGGAGGTTTTATAATGGTAGGAGGTTGTTGAATGTCAGGTATTTGGATAATAGTAGGAGGTTATATAATGGTAGGAGGTTGTTGAATGGCAGGTATTTGTATGATAGGAGGTTTTATAATGGTAGGAGGTTGTTGAATGGCAGGTATTTGTATAATAGTAGGAGGTTTTATAATGCTAGGAGGTTGTTGAATGGCAGGTATTTGTATAATTGTAGGAGGTTTTATAATGGTAGGAGGTTGTTGAATGGCAGGTATTTGTAAAATAGTAGGAGGTTTTATAATGGTAGGAGGTTGTTGAATGGCAGGTATTTGTATAATATTAGGAGGATTTATAATGGTAGGAGGTTGTTGAATGGCAGGTATTTGTATAATAGTAGGAGGTTTTATAATGGTAGGAGGTTGTTGAATGGCAGGTATTTATATAATAGTAGGAGGTTTTATAATGGTAGGAGATTGTTGAATGGCAGGTATTTGTATAATAGTAGGAGGTTTTATAAAAGTAGGAGGTTGTTGAATGGCAGGTATTTGTATAATAGTAGGAGGTTTTTATAATGGTAGGAGGTTGTTGAATGGCAGGTATTTTATAATATAGGAGGTTTTATAATGGTAGGAGGTTGTTGAATGGCAGGTATTTGTATAATAGTAGGGTTTTTTATAATGGTAGGAGGTTGTTGAATGGCAGGTATTTGTATAATAGTAGGAGGTTTTATAAAGGTAGGATGTTGTTGAATGGCAGGTATTTGTATAATAGTAGGAAGTTTTATAATGACGTAGAGAGTGTACAAAGAAAGTTCACTTCGCATATAAGTTCGATAAAACATCTACACTATTGGGAGCGTTTAAGAGCACTGAATCTGTACTCACTGGAACGTAGAAGAGAACGTTACATAATAATATACACGTGGAAAATCGCAGAGGGTTTAGTACCAAACCTACATACTCCGATAGTCATGAAATTCAGTGATAGGAGAGGCTGGGAATGCGAAATCCCCGGATGAATAACAGGGGTGCTATGGGCTCTCTGCGAGAGGGCTGGTTATCACACAGAGGCCCATGTCTCTTCAACAAACTCCCACGGCGAGTAAGAGACATGAGGAACATCTCGTTAGACAACTTCAAGGGAGCCCTAGATGTCGAACTGCAAAAAGTGCCAGACGAGCCCATCCTCGTAAGGGAGCGAGCTGTCGCTTCAAACAGTCTACTGCACCAAATCACCACCCATAACGAGGGGCGTCGCGCTCCTTGGTGCCGCTAGAAGAGCTGCGAACACATCCAAAGGTATCCAAAGGTAAGGTAGGAGGTTGTTGAATGGCAGGTATTTATATAATAGTAGGAGGTTTTATAATGGTAGGAGGTTGTTGAATGGCAGGTATTTATATAATAGTAGGAGGTTTTATAATGGTAGGAAGTTGTCGAATGGCAGGTATTTGTATAATAGGAGGAGGTTTTATAATGGTAGGAGGTTGTTGAATGGCAGGTATTTGTATAATAGTAGGAGGTTATATAATGGTAGAAGGTGGTTGAATGGCAGGTATTTGTATAATAGTAGGAGGTTTTATAATGGTAGGAGGTTGTTGAATGGCAGGTATTTGTATAATAGTAGGAGGTTTTATAATGGTAGGAGGTTGTTGAATGGCAGGTATTTGTATAATAGTAGGAGGTTTTATAATGGTAGCAGGTTGTTGAATGGCAGGTAATTGTATAATAGTAGGAGGTTTTATAATGGTAGGAGGTTGTTGAATGGCAGGTATTTGTATAATAGTAGGAGGTTTTATAATGGTAGGAGGTTGTTGAATGGCAGGTATTTGTATAATAGTAGGAGGTTTTATAGTGGTAGGAGGTTGTTGAATGGCAGGTATTTGTATAATAGTAGGAGGTTTTATAATGGTAGGAGGTTGTTGAATGACAGGTATTTATATAATAGTAGGAGGTTTTATAGTGGTAGGAGGTTGTTGAATGGCAGGTATTTGTATAATAGTAGGAGGTTTTATAATGGTAGGAGGTTGTTGAATGACAGGTATTTATATAATAGTAGGAGGTTTTATAATGGTAGGAGGTTGTTGAATGGCAGGTATTTGTATAATAGTAGGAGGTTATATAATGGTAAGAGGTTGTTGAATGGCAGGTATTTGTGTAATAGTAGGAGGTTTTATAATGGTAGGAGGTTGTTGAATGGCAGGTATTTGTATAATAGTAGGAGGTTTATAATGGTAGGAGGTTGTTGAATGGCAGGTATTTGTATAATAGTAGGAGGTTTTATAATGGTAGGAGGTTGTTGAATGGCAGGTATTTATATAATAGTAGGAGGTTTTATAATGGTAGGAGGTTGTTGAATGGCAGGTATTTGTATAATAGTAGGAGGTTATATAATGGTAGGAGGTTGTTGAATGACAGGTATTTATAATAGTAGGAGGTTTTATAATGGTAGGAGGTTGTTGAATGGCAGGTGTTTTTTAATGGAAGGTGTTTGTTCATTGGTAAGCGGTTGTTTAAGGGGGATCACCAGCTTTTTTATCCTTCTCCTTTTCTCTCATTCCCTGGCTTGTATCCATTTGGCCCCATTCAGACAACTGTTTTAAGACGTATATTCCCATCCATGTGTCGATTTCTTCCTGGCGAGCGATAGCGAGCCAGCATTGTATGGAGAAATCCGGCTTTGCCGGATAAATTTTTCTATCGAAAAATATACAAATTTAGCTTGTTGTCAAAACAAAAATATATACTGTATATGCTGGCTTGCTACCGCTCGCCAGGAAAATATTGACACCTGGATGGGGCTAAACGTCTTAAAACAGTAGGCTGCATGGGGCCGAATAAATACAAGCCAAAGAGAGAGGGAGAGAAAGCGAAAACAAAGCGATGTGGGCTCCCTTAATGGTAGGTGGTTGTTAAATGGGATAAATGTTTGGGATAGAGTAATTAGTAAATAGCTTCATTAATATCTTATTATAGTGACCTCTTGGAGTGACTTTGATATGATACTGATCTTTACATACATCCGTACATATTGTAACTGATTTCGCATTGGTACTACGCATAATTGATAGTATCCCTTGAGCGACTTAATAGTTGTCATTCCTTTGTTAAATTATGTTAGACAGTTCCCAACACCGTGCAAACAGCTTAGCAAGGGGTAAGCGAGGGACATGTTTTGTTTATCTTATGTCCATGAAGATCCCCAAACCTACTATAGTCACCTCCCACCAGCAGGCGCGGCACATGCTCCTTCGACCAAGCCCATCCTTTCCCTCATAGATCGTGAAATGTTAATGTATTTATTCCACTCCAAACACCAAACATCTAATGAAATTAATTATCGTCCCGGGATTCGAACCTGGGTTACCACATGCAGATCTTAAAAACTCTAACTATTACACCATCAAGACATGATGAATCCCCTTCATCACCTGGAGCTGCCTGTTCCCCTGGCCTCCCATTGGCCAAGCCAAGGCGATTCCGGAGATGCTGGAGAAGATTCCTGATCCTCCCAAGGGCTCAGTTCAGTGGCCAAGAGCACAGATAGAAATTAAACGACGGACTATTTGATAGACTTGGAAGAGATAAAATAATGATCGACAAACCTCGCGTCTCCCACTGCCACTGGTGATTTATCAATTGTTATCATTATGTGAATGATTCATATGTTCATATGGACAAGTGGATAGATATATAGATCGCATAGCAACAGAAATTATTCATATGTTCATATGAACAAGTGGATAGATTTATAGATCGCCTAGCAACAGAAATGATTCATATGTTCATATGAACAAGTGGATAGATTTATAGATCGCATAGCAACAGAAATGATTCATATGTTCATATGGACAAGTGGATAGATTTATAGATCGCATAGCAACAGAAATTATTCATATGTTCATATGAACAAGTGGATAGATTTATAGATCGCCTAGCAACAGAAATGATTCATATGTTCATATGAACAAGTGGATAGATTTATAGATCGCATAGCAACAGAAATGATTCATATGTTCATATGAACAAGTGGATAGATTTATAGATCGCATAGCAACAGAAATGATTCATATGTTCATATGAACAAGTGGATAGATTTATAGATCGCATAGCAACAGAAATGATTCATATGTTCATATGAACAAGTGGATAGATTTATAGATCGCATAGCAACAGAAATGAGCCAACCTACGTTTTATTGGTGCCACTGTACTGTAATCAGCCAACCTACGTTTTATTGGTGCCACTGTACTGTAATCAGCCAACCTACGTTTTATTGGTGCCACTGTACTGTAATCAGCCAACCTACGTTTTATTGGTGCCACTGTACTGTAATCAGCCAACCTACGTTTTATTGGTGCCACTGTACTGTAATCAGCCAACCTACGTTTTATTGGTGCCACTGTACTGTAATCAGCCAACCTACGTTTTATTGGTGCCACTGTACTGTAATCAGTTTGTGTTCAGCTGACCGTGAATTTAATCCTTTAACAGCTTTCCTGATGGAAAAATGTGAAACTGCTATGTCTTTGTGGTATATTGCTGTCACGCTTTCTAATTAACAACATATTTCGCTACAAAATATCCGTACTAGCTGTATACTCAAGATGGGAACTTGATACATGGCTGTCGGTTGGATAAAAACAGACTTTATATTATATTCTCTTTACACTCAAACATCACAATGCCCATCATAAACATTCAGGAATACTAGAACAGGATATTTAGTTTGGGGCACAACAATGAAATACTACCCGGTTGTTTGATAATTGAGGCATGAACATGGCACCCGAAGATAGAGATGGACACTCTCTCTTACTACAGGGTCTTGTGGATAACATTGCAGCGGGAGGGAAACACAGGCAAGATCTTTAAGGGGGGTCACCAGCTTTTGTTTTATCTTTCTCTCCTTTTCTCTCTTTCCCTGGCTTGTATCCATTCGGCCCCATTTAGCCAACTGTTTTAAGATGTTTATCCCCATCCAGGTGTCGATTTCTTCCTGGCGAGCGATAGCGATCCAGCATTGTATGGAGAAATCCGGCTTCGCCGGAGAAATTTTTCTTTCGAAAAATGTACAAATTTACCTTGCTGTCAAAACAAAAATATATATATGCTGGCTCGCTACTGCTTGCCAGAATAATATTGACACCTAGATGAGGGTAAAGTTCTTAACATAGTAGGCTGAATGGGGCCGAATGGATACAAGCCAAAGAGAGAGGGAGGGACAGATAATAATAGCCGGTGGCCCCCCTTATTTCCCTGTATTTCCTTCCCACCCTATGTATTAATACGTAAACCGCTTCTGATATTATCCATTATCTCCCCTTCCTCTCACTTCCCCTCGCTTGCCTTATACCCTCTACTACTCCCTCCCATCCCTTCCTCCTCACTCCTCCCTCCCCCCGCTGTTGAGAGCTGTTGGATCGATTAGGTATGATGGCTGCAGGTAATTAATATGCAGGCCAGTGATCATCTGATTTATGCCTGTCATTAGGGTCTCTCTCTCTCTCTGTCTCTCTCGCTCTCGCTTGCTCTCGCTCTCTCTCTCTATCTACTTCACTGTCCAATTCTTCCACTATAAACTGTCTCTGTCTAGTAGTATTAAGGCCGGACCACCTAGTTGGGACCGCAACGTCTGTGTGGTCTGAGTATCTGTGTAACTCTGTGTAACTCTATCTATCTCTCTCTCTCTCTCATTGTTTACGATTAATAACAATGCTGCAACCCGAGGTAATGAAATTAAATTAATTAGAAAGAAGGCATGCCTAGATGTGACACAAAATGTCTTCACATAATTATATTGTGGTTAAAGAGTGGATTAGTTTACCAAGGGAGGTGGTTGACAATACAGTAATTCAATTGTTACGTTTAAGAAGAGACTGGACGATTATTTGATGGAGATTGGATAAATATGAATTTTTGCCTTTTGTCTCCCTCATCCACATAGAAAAAAAAAATGTAATTTCCCTCTCAAACTCATATCTGTCTATACTCTATACAAACTTTCCATGTGGGCATTTCCTGACCCATAAGGTTACATTTCATCCTATTTTCCGGCACGGCTTTTTAGCCGGAGAGAGCGGAGGGTGTGGAGAGAGCCTTCTACTTTGCTGTCCTATTCTTCTACTATATACTGTCCCTGTCTAGTAGTATTAAGGCCGGACCACCTAGTAGGGGTAGCAAGGTCTGTGTGGTCTGAGAATCTGTGTAACTCTGTGTAACTCTCTCTCTCTCTCTCTCTCACACACACACACATACAATTTGTCTTCCATTTTTGTCTGTCTGTCTGTCTTTCTCTGTCTCATACATACACACGTGCGCGCAGAGTAGGAACTCATTAAGTCAGTAACTAGTGCCGATGTTAGGAACAAAATGATCAGTCAATAGATAAAATAGATGCATCATTTGGATTGAAAAACATGTTATCTTACCATGATACCAGGATAAATGAAGATTGGATCATCATATTGCTATATCTTGTAGAGTACATGCTTTCCTGTGGAGAAAGAAAGATAGGTATTCGATGAAACTCTGTGGAGTCGAGGACCATCATTTTGTAAGTGACCAGTTACCCTACAAATCATATCAGATCAGCTGTCAGGTAGAAGACTTACATC
This sequence comes from Paralithodes platypus, assembly GCA_032716605.1. Classification (NCBI taxonomy): domain Eukaryota; kingdom Metazoa; phylum Arthropoda; class Malacostraca; order Decapoda; family Lithodidae; genus Paralithodes; species Paralithodes platypus. The sequence continues at coordinate 28,098,273 of CM064507.1, read as the reverse complement.
AGATGACAATATTATAAAGTACAGCTGCCTGGAATGAACATTTTGATTGGACAATTAAGGTTCAGCTTTTCAACAGACCGCATGACCTTATAAATGATAAACGTTTACTTAATCCATATTATAATCCATATTACCTTCCTTCCTGAAATGAGAAGGGTTGTGGCTCCAATGAACTTTAAAAATGCACCATATATATACAGTATGTTGTCTATTGAGAAATACTGAGAACTGAGGGTGTAGGCAAGATTAATTGGTTACATTAGATCCTGCCTACTGTTCTGACAAACTGGAACTATGACTATATTTCGAAGACAACTTTAATAATCCCAATCCAGGAAGATAAAACGGATGGATCGTTAAAATTGCAAATAATGGTGTGTTCCAATGTTAAGTCTTCCAGTAAATATATGTGTTCATACTATACTCGATGTGCATTCACGCCCACCTGTTCAAAGGTCGGAGTCTAGTTTTCACAACTAACATGTCAATAAATTACCATATCCTAGCTCTCCAGGATTTCGAAATAATCACATCGGCTTTGTTTGTGGGTTCATGATGTCGGACTCGTATAAAATGATGCATGGCACTGCTGATATCTATTCAAGACACATCTATTGTACATATCTACACGAAGTTTCTGGTATTGTAATATAATTGCTAGACATTCTTCTTTTTATGTGTTTGAAGGAGACAAAAAGAAGGCTGCCTATAACGAGTGTCTTCCCCAAAGCCTAAAGAATGGCAGAGAGACAAATTTAAAGTACATTGCGGTCAATATACCTGGACACACTAATTTTGAAGTAGGCTAAGTTTAAGACGAAGGAAAGATTGATTGAGGGAGAAAGTTCCAGAGTTTATTTGTTGAGTAGAAGAAAGACTGAAAAATTTGTTAATTTTGGGGTTGGAGAGCTGGACAGAATAGGTGTAGGATTGTGTTGAAAAGCGGGTGCCACCCACTCACCATAAGGAAGGGGGTATGCACTGAGAGAGCTCTGAAGATCACAAATTGTTGTAATAATGGTAGAAGAGTGAAAGAGATGCAACATTGCAGCGTGTAGAAAGAGATTGTAGGGAATTAGTAAGAGGTGGTGAAATAATAAGACGGAATGATTTGGACTCTACCTTTTTGAGAAGTGTGGTACAGTGGAACCTCCCCACGCATGTGAACAATACTTGATACATTGACGCGCGGTGTCCCTGTATAGAGCAAGAAGCTGTGCTATGGCAAAAATATAAAGAGACGGTTGAGCACACCCAACCTCTGGGAAGAAAGTCATTTTAAGGAGTTACTTCTGCTCTGTTGGAATTAGAATAGGTATAATGAATAATTATAAAATCAACATCTAAAGTTTAAGACAGATAAGAGACATATTCCATGCACGGTCTGTGAGTGCCAACTTTAATGGGCAGTTGACATTATCCAGTTTGTGGTTACTGTAAAAGTTCATTCTGAGGAGACATGAAAATCGCAATTGCTGAAAGAGTGTGATCAATCATGCCGATAGATATTTTGGATAGTAAGAGATGCAACCTCTAAGGACGGAATTGTATGGAAGGTGTAGCAAATACCTGTTGTTCTATCGGTGATATTTGATTTATGAATAATACTCATATGAGTTCCTTATATATTATATAACTATATGCTGAAGTGTACATTATTTCTTTGTTGCTGTGCAATGTATTTAACACTTTTCGATCGAGTGATGGTCTCCCTTCGTCTGTCTTACTCTATCACTCTCTGTTAGCTAGACTTTTCTCTTTCCTTTCGTACATTCACTCCTCCCTTCCACTGCCGTCCTATCATTCAAATTAATCTTCCCCCTCTCTCAGTTATCAGTAACTTCCTCCATCTCTTCGCTTTGCTCCTCTTCCATTTCCTCGCTTTTAATGCGCCTGAGATTTCGTAATCTGAAATGTTGGAGGATTTTGTGATCTCTGTAGGGCTTTTAACATATTCTTCATTCTGTTCTTGTTTCTCAATTTATCTGGTCACATATAGAAATAAGGAAGAGAGAGGGAGGAATTATACATTAATGTAGAGGTCAAGATCCCTGCTTATTTGGTATATACATTTTATACAATTTGTATGAAGTATTAATGTGTTATTGAGTATTTCATACATTATCTTCTACTAAAATTGTGTTTACAATGAATGACTACGTGGTTCTTAATACAATAAATATAAAGTCTGATGATGGGGTAATGCTGCCCACTCTAATATGCCAAAATTGTGGAAACCTCACTCATGGTCTTAAGCACAAACCAATCTAACTGCATAAATGGTGGTTCGATTCTTTCATATTAAATAAATACAGTGTGTTTAGTTATTATCCCTCTAATAGTATGATTATAACATTTAATGTAAGTGCAGTATTTCTTCAAATGCAGTATGTAGGTACCCTATTAATGTTCAAGAGAGACAATGTCATTTATCCAGCGAAGTTTCGGTGATTTGCATGCACAAACATATTTTAAAAAGTAAATACAGTCTATTTGTTGATACAAGGCAATGATATACTTAAATATGTGATTTGTATATAAATATTTATGAAATATTTGTTGTATTCTAAATATCAAGGTAAGTGTCATGAGAATCGTAGACATTATATAATTGAGTATTAAATATAAGCTTACTATTTTCTTTGTGAAGCAAACAAAAATATAAGTAAGCTATAATATGTTATTTTCAATATACTGTATATATATATATATTTATGTAAATGGGTAAAAGAGAACCTAAACTCATTAATATCCACTCCCTAACCAAATTTCGGTTAGGATGAATTACAATTTGGTTGGTTATTTATTATGTTTTCTCCACCAACCAACTTCACTCCTAAGCTCAATTAATGAAATTAACAAACACATGTGGCAGTCCGGGGATTCGAACCCAGGACGCTCACACCGAAAATCAACACATTTATGCATTGCGCCACAAAGACAGTTAGGTTTATTAACCCACTGAGCCCCAGCTAGTTAATAATTAATGTACCACCCACGACCGGCAGGTTTTAAAAAAAAAAAATGTTCCAGAAAACACCAGGAATGGGTTAGGAATGAAGGAAAACACACAACAAACTGATCCCTTAGGTCATTGAGGAGGCCTACGGTGCGCCCGAAAGTCGGAATTAACATGGGGAAATGGGTAGGCAAAAACAGGTTTTTGCGCACTCACGCGCACGCAGTTGGACTTTAAGAGTTTTCAACCATTGGTATTGTTGCATGGAATACTTACACAGTTCCCATACAAATCTTAGCCCTCTAGGTGCCATAGGACCGGAGTAATTAACAGTGACGCAACGTATGTGACGCTGGGGTTGGTGGAAAAATATATTGCCGACGCACTGTTTGCGTCGCTGGGACTCTATGGGTTAACTCCCTCAGAATTAGGACGTTATTTTTCAGTTCATTCTGGCTACATATACCTTATTAGACGATTATATGAAATTTAGGACGGACCTAAGCCTATGGAAGGGGTACAATAGTATTTTGAATTTACCCCCAAATATCGTTTCTAAGTTTTAAAAAATCAGTAGGCTACATGATATTCAGAATAACAATGAAGAATTCGTCCTGGTACCCTGAAAGATAGTAGGGTCATTAAGTCTAATTAGGTTTCAGAAACGGCCTGATCATACTGGTATCGCAAAATAGTAATCAATTATCTATCTATCTATATGCTCAGGCCCAATCCCCATTTTGGGGGTAGCCGACTCAAGACAGAGCAAGAACAGGGAAAACCCAAAAACAACATAAAACAACAAATAAACACAGATAAAAAGGACAAACTCACACACATCCAGGTCACCCAGGAGAAGACCCAGAGACCAGGGTCACCAAAGGTCGCTCCAGCACTCCCCCGGCCCCCGACCACCCGGAGAGGTTCCGATCTCGGCAGGCAGACATGCAGCGGAGCCAAAGCCACAAGCCCTCCCACCACACTTCCAGGCGCACCCTTCATATTAATCGTCTCCCGGGCCAGGCGCCTGATGGACTATTATCTAGTCCAACTTGCGCCCGACCCCTTACTCCAAATGACCACATGTTCACTCAACTATTCACAAGCATTCTCCATTCACTCCTGTCCACCACCATTTCCCCTGCGGTGGACAGGAGTGAATGGAGAATCAATTATCTAATGGTAATTCTGCAGTTTATACTCTACTTTGTAGCATCGTTTATGTTAGCTAATTTGACCACGTAAACGGAGCACACATTTAAACATTGTATTCCAGCCAGATTGGGCAGTACTCCCAAGGAGAACTATTTGTGGTGTATTAGGATTACTCGAATTGTTGTTTAACCACGTGGCTTCCTTTGATAACTGTTTTCATTCTATGCAATTCTGGCTTGCTCCTAGATACACATGTTTGCTCTCTTACACAAAACAGCACGTTCCTTCGACCCTACACTAACTCCTCTCAATTCTGTCATCTTCTTCCTCTTGACCGCATTCACAGGGTAGGAAAAGCTTTGGACCATGGACCGAAAGATATTATTGCTAATTTGCACGTTTCCCTGACCGTGACACATTGATGAAGAACCAGGGGAAACTGAGAAACAATAATATGTATATAAATGCAGATTTGTGCCCAAATACGGTGAACAACCAACGGATTCAGGTAGAGGCTCTCAAACAAGGAAGGAGGATGGGAATTATGCTTTCTTTAGCTACAGAACACTCATCGTGAAAAAATCTCGCCTTGGTGGGGTTCGTGCTTGGGGTCAACTTAGAGTGGGACCAACAACACATTTTTTTTAATGACATTTACAAAAAGGTGTTCTATGTAGCTTATTTAAAATCCTTTATATTTATCCTATTCTAACCTCTTACAACTCATGCTCCTCACCAATGTAGCCCCTTAGCACAGACATTTCAAATTGTAGGTCTTTCGCCCTTGTCCCCATTCAACAGCGAGGACATTATATCCCTAAGTCCTGAGAGAGCGTAGGAGCACCGGCATCTTATCCATGTTGTGGCTTGATTTTTCTGCTGGCACTTCCTTTCTGATATTTGTGCAGTTAACCTGGCAACGCAGACCCTTGTGGAAGGTCCCATTCCTCCCGATGTCGAGAACACTAGTGAGGTGAAGCTCTATTGGTCCCTGTTCAAACTTCTTGTTTCATAAGCTTGTTTCTTTCCATTTTCGTTACTCATAAGGTACCTTAATTGAGCCCTTGTTAGTGATATGTTTATGCTCTTTGGTTGATGATTCTGATGTAAAAAAGAGCACACTGTCCCCTCGTTCAAACACCTGTACCACTTAAGTCCATGCTTGCTTAATTTAAAGTTTTGTGGACCAAGCGCTATCAGTCCATAGGCAGGTCAGGTTCGATTCTGAGTTCATGGCACACCTCGTCCAGCATTTGCGCAGTGATATCTCGTACTTCATCATGTCGGGTACAGATGAATCCTTCTCTCTTACAACTCATACAGTGGTCAGAGTTATATGTTTCCGCATACAAACTTCGGAGGCATATTTGAAACTGGCCACCCATACTTTAACCCTTTATTGGCGGCACGCAACTTATGTCGTGTGAAAGAAATTTGGACTAAGTGGCGGTTCACAACTTATGTCGTGTGCCATTTTCAGCACGTAATGTTGCAGAGAGAGAGCTGAGCGGTGTGAGGAGCGTAGTAAGGCTATGACCGTCGCACACCACCGCGGTGGGCCAACTGAAGTGAAAACCACCCTTCCTTCCCCCCTCACACTCGCTACACAGGGAATTATGTAGGGAAAGTACCTAATTACATGGTTTTTGCACTCGTGTTGCGAGATCGTTGCAAGAAAACTAGCGGGCGTAAAAGGATGGTTGGGGTGTCATTGGAAAGCTCTGTTTATGCCCTTTCAGGGATAGATACTTGTTTTACGCTCTGGGTCTTATTTAGGCATGACAATGATCACGTAAAACAACCCTATTTAGGGTAAAAAACCCCGCTGAGCGGTACATATAAATTACCGCCTAGGCCGCTCGTTAGGTATTAAGGCAATGGCATAATTAAAATCGTGTTTATTTAAGCTGAAGCCTTTATCCTTGTTTGGTAGTAAAGTGAGCCAATTCGTGTCTTGCGCCATCTCAACACCAATTTTCAGTTTTTCACTACATTCGGTCTAAATATTTGTTCTAGGTTATGTTTTCGTTTATCTTCTCTGCTCCTTGTAATTGCATGCCTTGTGTTACGTTGTTCATCTTCGTGGACCACATAATGTATATTCTGCTTTTGTATGTTTTCAATCAGAGACATTGCAAGTTTTAGGGAGTTTTGATGGTCGTATGGTGCAACCTCCACTGGGTTTATGATAACCATGCCTCTGAACCTTGGTGGAAGAGCAAATAGATCTCATAACTAAAGTGTGGCACTATCTCTCTTTGTTAAAGCAGGTATGAATATTCCCCTGATTGCTTCTTCTGATGGTTGGAGCATCGGTCCAACCCCTGGTACTGTTCTCATAAGAAAGGTTCATCTGTGCTTAATACTGTAAGTGAAAGCAGTATTTGCAGCATATGGCTCAGATTTCGCAATGTCTGCTGGGGTTCTTACTTCCTTTACCCACTCTTCTACCTTTTTTGTTCATACATCGACTCCCTTGCATTTGTCTGTGCCTAATGCCGCTCCCAAATGATGCTGACCTTGCTTTGTAATTTTCCCTCCTGTCTCATGAAAATTCTACACTGCTTCTTTGTACTTGTTATCTTTCACAATGATGAATGGACTACCAAGTGCTATAGTGGGATCTAAAACGGTAGGGAGCTATAAGATAAAATTGGATAAGCATATGGACGAGAAGGGTTGGGTGTGAAGGGGGATCAGCCGGGTTGGGCCAATCAGCGCTCTGCAGACCCCCATAATCCTGCGTTAATCTCTAACCGTTTTGGTAAGATGATCCTCAGGGTATTAGAGTGTTGAGCCTATAATTGGGCTTTGTAATTGAATTGGGGTTGTGTGGGACAGGGATCTGCCTTGCTTAGGCCAATCGACTTTCTGCAGACTCCCATTTTCTTATGTTCTTATGTTCTTATTACTGATTTACTTGGATTAGGATGGTAAGCAATGGCTGAGTCAACAGATTGTACTTTCTTCCACCAAGTATTTCTTCCACCCGACATCAAACCAGGACCGCCGCCCTGTTCACCTTAGTCTCTCCCCCACTCCTCGTGCAAGAAGCCTGCTAGCACGAACAGTACCAACCCCTCGCCCCCGTTCTAACCACTCCTCTCCCCGACCTGTACGTAGAGTCCCGCCACCACAGGTTTCCGGATTTACACCAGTGAGGAATGGTGCACGGCCAACGCAGAAAAGGTCTCATCTACCAGTCACAATGTCCAACAGATTTGAGATATTGGTAGAGATGGAAGACGAACCAGAAGAGACCAGGCTCGTGGGGGATTCCATCCTACGAGGACAGGTCGAAGAGTTCTGCGACAGAGTCCCAAATCAACGAAAAAGATTTTGCATCCCAGGAGCTGGACTGGACGACATTGTGGAAGCCTTCGAAGATACCACAAAGGATGCAAATGAAAATACCCTTTTTGTCATCCATGCTGGTTCAAATGACGTCATGCGCACCAGATCCGAAGAGTTGATGGAGAAATATCGCAAGATGATCCAGCACTACAAAACAAGTCAAGGAATATCATCATCTCAGGCATTCTCCCCAAGATCGACGCACCTGACAAATTCTACGACAAGGCTTTCAGCACAAATAGCCGACTAAAACATTTGTGTCTGAGGGAAGAAGTTGAATTCATCAACCTCTGGGACAACTTCTACAACCAGCCTACTCTGTTCCGCAAGGATGGCACTCATCTAAACCCTGTGGGTTCAGCACGCATGGGTCGTCTCCTACACGAAGCAGTCCGCAGCCATGGATCAAAAAACGCCATCCGAGAAGAAGCAGCAGTGACATAAATCATCCAACGCCAAGAAAAAAACAGAGGCAACCGAGGACCACCAGCGATAAGGACCGAAGACAGCGAGGACCGAGGACAGCCATGAACATAAATGTAGATCCGACAAGAACCAAAAATATTATTAAAGAGCGTTCCGTGAGTTCTAAAATAACAAATTTAAAGGTTTTCTATGCAAACGCTCGTAGCATACGCAATAAATTTTCAGATTTAGAGGAGCTAGTGTTTACAGAAAATTATGATGTGATTGGCATAACAGAATCGTGGCTCAATACAGAAGATAGAGACTTTTTAGCAGAGTATTCACTTCCCGGTTATGTAATGTTTGAGAAAAGCCGAATAAATCGAAATGGAGGTGGCGTTTTACTTTATATCAAAGAAAGTCTTAACCCTACCCTCTTGTCAAAACCTCAAATTGTGAACGTCGACGCATCTTTTGTGCTAATAAAGAATAATAAAGGTACCAAAATAATACTTGCATTAATATACAGACCTCCAGCTCAATCAGTGCAAACTGACCGAGAAATTTACGAACAAATTGCAGATGTAAGTAACTCACAAGATACCGTAATTTTTGGTGACTTTAATTTACCTGTGACCAAGTGGGGCGATACTCTTACTTCACACTCCGGACATGACTTTGTTATACGAACTTGCAAGAGAGTTCGCTTTATCAATTTGTTGGAACGCCGACCCGTGGTAATAACGTTTCTTGACATTGTACTTGCAACAAAAGAAGAATTAATAGAGAATTTGAATGTTGGTGATGAATTCAGTAACAGCGACCATCGTACGATAACTTTCACTTTAAAGTTTACTAGTAACGAACCAAATAGTAGCATCGAAAAAGTCCCTAATTTCAAGAAAGCAAACTTCCATAAACTTAGAGCTATGTTTAAAGAAACTGACTGGAGCTTTTTAATTCACAATAACGACATAAATACATCTTGGAAGTTATTCGAAGCCACTTACCTAAAAGCAGTGCAAGACTGCATACCATCAAAAACTCGGCGTCCAGGCCATAATAATAAGCCCAAATGGTGGAATAAAGATATTTCAAACTGCCTGCTTGCTAAAAAATGTGCTAATGATAGATTAAAATCCTCACAAATGACGAAGAACGGCTGAAATTTGTAGAGCTACGACGCAAAGCCAAAAAGTTAATTAAGCAAAGTAAAAAGACCTTAGAGTTACATATTGCGAATCAAAGTAAAACAAACCCGAAAGAATTCTATAGTTATATCAGAAAGAAAAAAGTTGTTACTTCAACTGTTGGACCGTTAGTCGATGAAAATGGAGAATACACCAAAGACGAAGAACAAATGAGTAATGCCCTCAATACCTTCTTTGCATCAGTTCTTACAAACAGAAGACCTCAGTGATATCCCTACACCATCGCCGATTCAGATTGATAATTCAGATGTTCTAAGCAATATCACCGTTACAGAGAGAGAAGTATTGAATTGTGTAGATAAACTCAAGGTAAATAAAACGCGTGGACCTGATACAATCTCGCCTAGAGTTCTAAAGGAAGCTAAGGATGAGCTCTCTAAAACCACTGACATTACTATTCAATAAATCCTTGCAGTCTGGAACTATGCCCGATCAGTGGAAGCTAGCCAACGTAACACCGATATTCAAAAAAGGCAGCAAATCCCTACCCAGTAACTATCGTCCAATTAGCGTAACCTCAGTTGTATGTAAAATGCTAGAAACGGTCATACGAGACAGACTCGTAAATCACTTAGAGGAAAATAACATACTTAAAGATACTCAACACGGCTTTCGTAAAAAACGTTCATGTTTAACAAACCTCTTAGACTTCTCTCCCGATACCCCCAAGCTCTACGATGAGAGTAGAGCTGTAGATATTATATACCCTGTTTTTCAAAAGGCCCTTGACAAAGATCCCCACAAACGTTTACTGCTAAAACTAAAAGCGCATGGAATACAGGACGGTGTGTTGAAATGGATAGAAAATTGGCTCAGCGACAGAAAGCAAAGAGTAGTCATAAACGGTAAGGCATCAAAATGGACCAATGTAAGTAGCGGGGTACCCCAGGGATCGGTACTAGGACCAATTCTCTTTCTAATTTACATCAACGACATAGATGAGGGTCTCACCTGTACAATCTCAAAGTTTGCTGACGATACAAAAATTGCAAATAGCGTACTCTCAAAAGAACAAGTTGACATATGCAACACAATCTAGATAAATTGTCATGTTGGGCCCAAATTTGGCAAATGAGTTTCAATGCGGATTAATGTAAAGTACTACATATCGGATACCTAAATGAGAAAGCAAACTATTTGATGAATGGCACTCAGCTTAAGAATGTAAACAGAGAAACCGATCTGGGAGTAACAATATCGAGTAACCTAAAACCGAGTCAACAATGTTCAGAAGTTGTTAAGAGGCAAACAAAATAATTGGCTTTATAGGCAGGTCATTTGAGCATAAATCCAAAGAAGTTATCCTAACCCTTTACAATTCATTAGTCCGCCCTCTTCTAGAATACTGCGTTCAATCCTGGTGCCCTTATTACCAAAAAGATATAAACAAGCTAGAACGAGTTCAACGTAGAGTTACCAAAATGATACCTAGCCTAAAGAACAACCCATACGAAGAGCGTCTTAGAGAATTGAATTCTATTTCCATTAACCCAGCGCAGATTAAGAGGTGACTTAATTCAAGTGTTCAAATCATCAAAGGCATCGACAATATGAACTGTAGTAAGTACTTCACTATCGACCAATCTAATTACACGCGCGGAAACGGTGTGTTGCAAAATTATTGGTAAAATCTTTTAACTCACACGCCATCTAAGAATTTCCTTCTTCATATCGAGTTGTCAACTTGTGGAAATGGGCTTCCCCGAAAAGTTATAGACTGCATCACCGTTGATTCATTTAAACATCCGCCTAGACAAATATCGCGCATCAAACCGAGACTGACTGCGTTTGTAAAATGATGATAACTTTATTTTATATTCCACCCCTCAGTTACTAACCCATCTGTCCCCTTACTAACTTCTAATCCATGCCACGGACATTAGTTCCAGGGCAGTATTTCCACTTTCCAAAGATACCTTAACACCACTCTAAACCACTGTTTTTGGACACTTGATCCTCAGTGTTTTTGGAGGACAAGCAACCTAGAAGGGCTCACTAGATCTGTTGTTGCTTGATTTCCTTTGTAATTCGTTGTACTTACCATTCATTTGAGATACCTTATTCTTACTATGGCCTGTGAGATCATCAGCATATGCTACTTATTTCACCTCGCGGTTTCCTCATGTTTTTTTAGGGGGGCATCTTAAACATCACATTGGATTATGTCTGGAGTTCCCCCAACATGGTCTTTTGTGGCCTCCCCCAAACAAATTGGTAGTTCAAACTTATTATTGCGCAACTGAAATAACTTCCTTTATATACAAGTATCATTCACTATTGTTCCGCAGTCCATCACCAGAGTATCCCCTCCATTCGCCATTATTCAAGTTTTCATTACTAAGTTGTTCCGAGTCTGATCACGAATTTTGAACATCTCGCTCTTATTTTTCTTCGTTTTAACAATTCTCATTACTTTGTGCTTAATCCTATATTTATTTGTGACTTAATTTATTCCTGCATTTTGCTCCTGTAGGCTGGAATTGCATATATCTAACATAGTTTGCTTGTGATACCTAGTGGACTAGCTTTTAGAGATGTAAGTGTACTGTACAATAATTCCACAACTTAATGTTGTAGTTACGTTGCTGTAAATTGATGACAATTTAATTACACACTACTTTAAGGTAAACCAATCATTTATTATCTTACATCAATGTATAAGTAGACCATTATTTATTCAAATAATTCAAAACGGTTACCGGTTCGCCTTTAAAACACTCAAGGAATATTTCGTATTATATGTTTCTGTCCGCAGAAATCAAGCCAAAATCTGTCTTTCGGCTCGGCCAATAACACATTAATCAGTATATTTTTGTTTACAATGGGAATTAATCTATTTAATCTATCTATTGCGCCGGACGCCTTTACTTCCCCTTACGAGGTTGGCCATACACAGAATGCCCCCAAGCGGACCTATTCCCTGTGAGGAGGGACAACCCGGAGCCCGGGTTTAAGTGAAGGGACTTACAGGATGACCACTCAAT